>VWZP01010904.1:3274512-3462733 GCA_013396995.1 Dicaeum eximium | reverse complement strand
GGGGTAGGGGGGGCGAGGGGGAGGAAATACAAACCAAAACAAAGAAAAACCCCGGCACTCTAATTCAGAGAATGTGTGTTCGGATTGCATACGTCAGTATGCACACAATTCTCATATGATATAAATAGAAAACGATTAAGTAGAGAAATGGTAGGTGTAGACTTCCTATTAAAAGAGAAGTCTCTTGTAACCTCCTTTCCCTACCTTGTTCCTCCAGACAAAATGTCAGGTTAATAAGTCAGTGGCAGCCTGTGTCGTGGAGCTCAAAAGCTTTCTATATTTTGCCTATTCAGATGAAATGAGAAAGTGAAGCACCCAGTAGAGTCCTTTCCCTTTGCTTTTTTTGCGTACACACAGACACACACAAACGATAATTTCCTCTCTTCCTACTCCAGAGTTTCAGTCCCAGGCTTCTCCGTTTTAATATCTTACATTCCTACGTTATAAGAGTGCACTAGTTTTATGTTTGTTCCCTTCTTTTCTAAACACCAACACTCAGTGTGTACTCATCCGCTGTACTAATGAGGAAATGACGACTTTTATCAACCTTATTAAACATACACCCAGAAGATATCCATTTTAATAAGAGGCCAATTACTAAGTGTGTCTTCAGTTAGAAGGAACGTAGCTTTTACCTTGTTCTTTGGCTCTCCATGTCTCTAATTAATTGAATCTTGAAATCGTTGGCCTTTCAGCTTAAGAGAAGACTGAAGAAGGGAACTTAACAACACTGCCTATTCCTTTATGTCTAGAAAAGGCTATAAAAAAAACCAACAAAAAAACCCAACACCTGTAATGCTAAAAGACTCAGGCTTTTGTCTGTTTCTAATATTACTTTTCTGCCTAATTGCCATCACTGCCACGTACATTAGGCCCTTTTTCAGCAGGGTTAAAACAGGGCCAGTGATGAATGGAAAACTGATTGTACTGCTGTCAAACTTGAATGTGAGGCTTATTCTGGAGATAGAAGTATGAGGAAAAGGACAGAGAATTGCACTTCATTAAAGCTCTACCAAGCTGATTGGACTGGAGGAGGTAATTGAGATTTAAAGTGGCATTCCCATCACACTGTCCCTTTTTCAACTTAACAACTGTCATTCAAGCCACATAGGGCAACAATTGGCCAGATTTCCCAGCTCTTCTGAGTAATAAAACAGACACTCACCTTCTGGCTATTCGTTTTACTTACTTTGTTCTAATTTCCAATTCATGTGTCATTAGTGAACGAAGATTGACAAGAAATAGCTTTGACCTCACAGATTTGACCTTCAACCTCAGAGACCCAACTCTAGACTGAACATAGGTTGGAATATGCTAAGAAACACCTTTCCTTTGCACGAGAATGAATGGCAGTTTTTTTCATCATTGTACCACCCCCTGCTTGCCACTACATTTAGACTATGAGACATGTCAACTGCCTGTCACAATTACAATAGACACAGCAAATCAGAATTTTACCCAAATCCAAGGGGAACTTCCTGAACAAAGAGTAAATTTTACTGCACAGATTTTGGAGACCTCCAATTTGTGCAGGCATAATGAATGCAGCCAACAGACAAATAGGTAGTTGTTAATTATCCCAGCAATTTCTTTTTTTAATGTGCTAAAAACACAGAGTGTTAAGCCTTCATATCTTACACTGTTACCTGATGATCTCATCCCATTTGAAAAGATGGTAATCTGAAGGAAGGCATTATTATTGTAAGTGTTCGTGACAGTAAGTTGCATCGGAATAATCCTTGTATTTTTTATCATTTATACAGTGTGTCAGAAAAAAAACCAGATTCTATTGCATCTTTCACAGTGGACTGAAGTTGTCTACCTGTATAATAGTCCTTTTGGAGTAACTTAATCTTTTTATTTTCTTTATGCAATTATCCCAAAGCTTATGTATACTAATTTAGTGTCATATTACTTATCAGAGCATTTTGTGGATGAATAATAACCACAGGGCAAGACCTATGACCTTAATAAGAACCTTCAACGAATTTTAGAGCAATTTGTGCTGTTTGCATAGGGGTCTTTTAAAGCTCTACTGTTCTGAGCAGAAACTTGATCCCTATTGTACTTAGAACATTGTTTTTGTTCCCTCATATTTAGTGAATAAATATTTGGATGGTCCTGGTATTAAGCACCAATAAACACAATAATTGAATACAGCAATTCATTGTTGTCAGGTGTTTAAGAAGTTGATTGTGGTTGTTTTGTTTTGTTTCATTTTCTAAGATGAAATATTTTGAAAACACAGGCAGGCTTCCTTAATGCATAGACTTTCACTTTACCAAGATGTGCAGTCATTACTCTTTTCCTTTTTCCCCAATGTAATATTAATTTCCTATGCATGAAAGTCCCAACATGGACAGGTTACTGCATTGACTTCAGTCTAATGGGAGACTAAGTCATTTTGTTTTCTTCTAGAATATTTTTTCTTCTATTATAAAATGTATTTGCATAGCTTATTGTGCTGCTCTGTGTTTTCTGAATTCCCCATTCATGTTGCTGAAGAAAATAAGAATAAAATGTACTCTATTTTCTAACAGAAGGAGCTATAAACTTTTGTGAAGTCTAACAGTTGTCAGCATGTCATTTATAAATACTGTTACAATCCTCTACCTTCCTAAAATTTAAATACAATTCAAAGAACTGGCTTCTATTGAAAGGCTGTTATTAGCATATAAATACAACAGAATTATTTTGGAGTAGTACACATATCCCAAGTATGACATGGTAAAGAATTTACTCATAATTATAAAACCCATGAACTCTATTGAGCGTATAATACTGGTCTTTGTTGAAACCCTGTTACAATTGTGTGAGAAACACGCTTTTGTGTTGATGAATATAAATTACTTTACATCATTCAGCTTTGTTTGTCAACTTAATTATTACACTGTTAAAATATTGCTTTGCATTAGTCAGAACAGAGCATTTTCCTTTTATATAGTTTCCTTTTCCCAGGGGTAAATTTTAATGCCCTGAAAGGTCATCAGAGGTCAGGACTTCTTGACTATATCTCAACAGTGCATTTCTGGTCATCAAAAGAAATAAGCTTCTGACCACTGGTAGCTGCTGTAGGGGTTTCTTTTATCCTGCACCTGTGACAATTACCCTGTGTTAGTGAAGCTAACAGGAGTCAGGTTGTAGGTTAAGGGTCAGGGCACTGTCAAGAGGAAGTTAGTCTTCAGTCCACTAAATCTGTTATCATTTTCATCTAATGTGACATCCATCTGTCAATCAGGGAATTTAGGTGATTGTCTTATTCTAAGTGCTGCACTTTATGCCTCAACCAGCTCACATTCTACTGCTTTTCCTATAATTACATTTTTCTACCTCCAAAAACCCATCTGCAAAATAAACAGGGAAAATCTTACTCAATCATTCTGAAGATCCAGGCTTTTTGTGCTGAAAGCTTGTTTCACTTACAAAATTAAGTGATCCTTCTGCAAAGTTTTATATTCATTTAATTTTCATTGTTATGGCTTTTTAACACACAGAAATAGAATAAAGCCCCTCTAACTACATGGATATCAAAATAAGTTTGCATGTAAAATTGCCTAATGCATACCAATCGAAAGGCTGTATGCCTCATACCCTTCTCAGAAACACCTTCTTTCTCAAATACCACAAAAACAGCATGCTATAGGTGTGAATGACAAGGATAAGTTTTTACAATGGACTTCTGAGGAATTAGAAGATACCACATAGCTAAACTGACTACAAATAAGAAAATATTTTTATTATCTCCCAATACACAACCACAGAATGAAGTTTCAAACTCTGTTAATTCTAATTCAGTGCTGGTCAATTTCAAGTACATGAAGAATGCGAACAAGAAACACAGAGGTAAATAGAAAGGAATAAAAAACCTAGGTGTGAAGGTAAATGCTCTACTGAATATGAGTGAGATTGCTCCTACACCTCAGTTGAGACATACTTTTAATTGCTCTGATGAACAAGAACCTAAATACTTTGCCAAGCATAAAAATCATGGTGTGGTTATATGATGCATTTGAGCCAATCTAACAGCTTGTTACCACTGAAAAGGATAGTAATGTTCCCCCTATTTCCTCCCCCTGCCTTCCCACCCCAGATTAGTTTTCTGCTGGGTTAGCAAATTTAATTGCCTCACCAAGTGGTTAGGCAAGCATGCAAGCCAGTGTAGGGACAGTGACAAGAGTATGTGGCTGGAGCGAGTGTTATTGGCACGCCATTACATGGATCCAGTCATATAATTAAACTGTAGTTTCTCCTTTCACTTTTGCAGAAATTTCCCTTATTAAAAATTACACCTAACCAATTAACAGTTATTATCAAAAAACTCTCTAGGACCTATGCTGCTGCAATTTCACTGACAGCAAAGGTGATACATATTATATACTCTTACAGATTCTAGACTTGTCCCCATACAGCAGCATTATTAATATTAACATTAACTGCATTTCAGGATATTTTATTAGCAGTGCTTGGAAGAAGACTAGGATTATCCTTTGTGTATTAGAGATGGGGAAATCAAGGCACTGAAAGGGGAAGAAATTCCCTATAGAAATATAAAAGTACTTTACTATTACATCCATTACAAGACTGTGCTCTAGGCCGTAACATTCTCTCTATCAAACTTATGGGCTTCTCTAAATACTAATAAAGTCAGATGTTTAATTGCTCCAGAGCAGGCTGGGTTCCTCTCAGCACACACACATTCAGCACTCTCTACTCTTACCAGCATGATTTCCTAGTCTGTCCATACTCTGTGAACTCTCTCTTGAAGGGTTTGTCTCCAACTACTCAAGGTTCTCCTTTTT
Source organism: Dicaeum eximium (assembly GCA_013396995.1). NCBI lineage: Eukaryota > Metazoa > Chordata > Aves > Passeriformes > Dicaeidae > Dicaeum > Dicaeum eximium. Next base: position 3,457,934 of record VWZP01010904.1, on the reverse strand, counting down.
TGTAGGATTTGCTGTATTTGTTTCCATCTAATTTCTCCAGAGATGAGTTAGATATGCTTCCCTTCCTGCCACAACCCCATCTTTTAACTCTTCCTGACTTCTGGCTTTCACCATAGCCTTTTCAATTGATTCTCTAAGTGGTTTTTGATCAACTGATTTTTATAAAACTTTGCTTCACCCAGCTATTTAATTCTGTTTCTTGAAGAAGCCAATGACTGTAGAATCCATTGCAGTCCCCGAATGGGGACACAAACAGAACTATTCACACAAGAGAGCAGTTGTGCAAAGCTGCATGCAAAGAGGTGTAGTTAATTTTAATATCTTGTCCTGACTCTGTGGTCAGATTCTCTCTGGGTCACATACATAGACATGGAAATGGAGAAACACTTCCTCTTTTCTCATATAGCTATGACTGTGTAAATATTTCAAGGCAATTGGTAGTTGTCAAATCACATGTCTATGTGGCTTGAGGATGATCTACCACAGTCTGGTCATCTTCTCACTTCAGAATACTATACATGCTCATAATTCCTTGATAGATTCAGTTAACCCCATAATAACAATACAGATTACCCTTCGTATTTGACATGCTGATATGGGATTTATGGATGAATCACAATGGAATTATAGGTACCATTTAGAGCATCAAAATATATGTTATAATTTTTAAAAATAATGACAGGCTGCAGTTTCCATATTCAAGGCCATAGGAAGAACTATCTAAGGAATGTGTTATTTTGTAGTATGTTAACTTGTTTGTTGATAGTCAAATTCAATGGAATATTTCAGAAGAAATAAGTAAAAATAAGGGAATTCCTTATGCAAAAAACATACTGATAATAATATTAATCATCCCTATTAACACTGTATTCTGTTTACAGAAAAGCATTTTACAGTTTTGGTACTAGCCTGATACCTCTTATATGCTACATGCACTACATACATGCAAATAAACTTAGAGTACCCTTGCATGTTTGGATGTTAATAATTATCCATTAAATTCCCAGAAAATCTCTTACTTGACAACTCTGAAATACCATTTTGACATCCTCTCTCTCTACATCTCTTTAGTACTTATGAGTAAATGAAAACCACGCCCATTTATGTGTCTTGCTGTAGCTCTTTTGTAAATGAGTAAATTCCATAGATAAACCATTAAGGCTGGGAAAATCCAATTAGGCAAAAATAATTGTTTCCCGTGCTGAGGCAGTAACACAGCCTCAGAACTGTGTTACTTAAAGAGGGAAGCATATGAATGATTTTGATTTTCTTGGTTTTGATTACCTGTAATTTAAGTTGAGTTAAAATATATTTGACCTTTCAAATAGCAAGGAGAAAAGCCAATAATTACAAAGAAAGCTGCATTGGTTTCCATGCTCAAGTTCTGCATATTCACAGGAAAAAACCTTGAAATATTTTCACGGTTTAAGTAAGGAAATTGTGCCTATTAAAGGAAATTATGCAATTTACAGTAAGTAGAAACAATGCATTCTCCAAGGTGTCTTATTCAATTTAGTCAACAACTGGAGTAGGACAAACTAAAACAAGTTTTCAGAAGTCATTTATAGAAAGTTGTTAAATCCGACTGTTCATAATCTCTCCGAAGTTACATTATAGATTATAAAGAAAGACAGAGGTAAATAGAGACTTCTTAAAATATGCAAAGGCACGTTGGTATTTTCTACTATTTATTTAAGCAACCTATGGCGGATGCAGTTGTAAAGTTCTCTGGTTCAATCTCAGGAATAAAACAGAGCAGAATGTTTCCCTTGGAAGGGAGCTTCAGTGATCATCAAGTCTGACTGCCAGCTCAGTGCTATTATTAAGGGCATTGTCCAGATGCCTTTTCAACCCTGACAGGGCCTCTTGAACACAGGGGCATTGACCACCTCTCTAGTAAGCCTGTTCCAGTGTTTGACCACTCTCTTGGTATAGAAATGCTTCCTAGTCTAATCTGAATCTCCCCTGGCACAGCTTTGAACCATTTCCACACATCCTGTCACTGGATACCAGTGAGTAAAACTCAGCTCTTAGTGTTCCCTTCCTCTCCTCTGTAGAGAATGATGAGGTCTCACCTCACAGCCTCCTTTTCTCCAAATTAGACAAGCCCAAAGGCTTCAGCTGCTCCTCATAGGACACGACTTCAGACCTTTCACCAGCTCTGATGACTTCCTCTTCTGTTTTAAGATGTGACAATTTATATACAAGAAAATAACCACAACAACGTGGTAGATTGATCCTGACTGGACTCCAGATGCCCATCAAATGTGCTCTATCACTCCCTTCCTCAGCTGGACATGGAAAAGAACATATAAGGGAAGGCTCCTTCTTTGAGACAAGAGCTGGGAGAGGTTGCTCACCAATTACTGTCATGGCAAAACAGGCTCAGATTGGGGAAATTATTCTAATTTAATGGAGTAAAAATGTACCTACTATTCTTATAGTATACTATACTAGTATTCCAGCAAATGGAGTAGGTAATATCACAGTGGATAACCACAAATAAAACTAATTCTTAATATGTTTTCTTTCTACCCTTCCCTTCTTCCTGTGTTCAACCTCACTCCCAATTTTCTCTACCTCCTCCGGCCCAGTGGTGCAGAGGAAGAGGGAATGAAGATTTTGGTCACTTCATCAAGTGTTGTCTCTGCCACTCCTTCTTCCTCAGTGGGAAGACTTCTCACATGCTGCCCCTGCTCGAGCATGGGATTCCTACCATGGAACACCATCCTTCACGAACTTCTCCAATACGAATCCTTCCCACAGACTACAGTCCTCCACAGACTGCTCCAGTGTGGGTCCTTTCCGTGTAGTTCAGTCCTTCAGGAACGGGCTGCTCCGGTGTGGGTCTCCACGGGGTCACCAGTCCTGACAGCAAACCTGCTTCAGTGTGGGGTCCTCTCTCTATGGGGTCACAGGTCCTGCCAGGAGCCTGCTCCACCTTGGGTTTCCCATGGGGTCACAGTCCCAAGCATATCCATGTGCTCTGAGGCATGGTCCTCCAGGGGCTGCAGGTGAATTCCTGCTCCTCCTGGAGCAGGAGGGCCTGCAGTGGAGGAGGACCTCCACTGTGGTCCTCCATGTGCTGCAGGGGGACACTGATGCCGATGTTGTGCAGTTTATTTCCCCCTTTCTTAACTAGGTTACCCCAGAGGCACTACCACCGTGGCTGATGGGCTCAGCCCTGGCCAGTGTCAGGTTTGTCTTGGAGCTGGCTGGCATTGGCTCTATCAAATATGAGGAAAGCTTCTAGAAGCTTCATACAGAAGCCACTCCCATAGGCCCTCTGCCACCAAAACCTTGCCACAAAAAAAAAAATACAACAACCTAACAAATGTCAAAGAAAAAAACACTAATCCACCAACACAAATATTATTTCTATTTGTAGTTTCAAGGTAACCACACGTTTTCTATTAATTTCTTACATAGTTTTTAATGGATTTAACTTTAATAAAAGAGCCTGATGTTTGGTAGGATGGTTCAAATGTGTGACTGTTTTTGAAAGAAAGGTTAACAAGAGCTCATTCAAATTATCTTAACTTTCTGAACTTCATATTCGTTGGCTGCTGAAGAACAATATCTTAAGAATTATTATTATTATTATTATTATTATTTTTATTATTATTACATGAGTATTCATGTGTATTCTACTATATCTATATATTGGTGTAACTGAAAAGAAAGTCTCTGCTAGATCTTAGTGGCTGTGAAGTCATGAAGACAATTTTTGTCAGTGATAGCTTAAGCTGAGAAAGTGAAAAAGCACCCAACTGATATGAGACCAGCTCAGGAACACAATCACATGCTCAGCTTTGCCACTTTGAGACTGCATATAGATCTAATGATTCCAATGGCTTGACAGAAAGTTATGCAGCCTGGTTTTATGTCCAGAAAAAAAAAATCTAGGAATATTTATGCATTAAGTTTCATGTCCATATTTTGGTTGTCATATAAAGAATAATTAAAATAGCATTGATTTGGCTTTTTTGCTGGGTCCTCACTACCACCTGACACAATGATATAGGAAGCCATTAGGGTCTTCTGATATCTGTTGTATTTGTGCAATTAAATGAGCAATATCTGTCTACATTTAGCCTCCAGAATCTTTGGGACCACTGTATTTCCAAATGGCTGCTAGTTTAACACATTGGCTTTCAAAATTGTGACTGCCTTGGATTCGCAGAAGCCAGTCATAGGTTCTGTATTAATTGATTTAAAAAATGATGTTTTAATGTACAAATTCTTCATGGAAATGGTCTGTGACAATTCTGCCCTTGCACAACAACTGCCCTCACTTTCTTTGAATTTTTACCTTTAGCCAGTATTTCGAAGTCCTCTAAGGTAGAGATCGTCTTATATTTTTATTAATAGTGCATTACCTGGAGTAATTAATTACTTAGGCATCAATAACAAGAATGAAAAATTATAATTTTCTTTGGCATAAAAAGATACTATTTATTCTCATATGTTTGATTGGAGAGAGTGAAATTTACATATGATAATACTAGTGTACACTTTAATGACTAACTTCACAACAAGTAGTAAGAGGTTAGATTTCTAAGAAGTAAGGCTAAGTAGTCAGAAAACAGTAGAAATTGCAACCAGGCTTTGAAATAACTGAATCTTCAATGTTTTGTGATTAGGTTCCCATCAGACCAGCAGACAAGCATCACATTAGATGGAAATAGGATATGCTATCAGCTGCAAGCAGTCATCTTTTTATTAGCTCTGCAACAACCAATCAGTCACATCACAGTGTGGAACTGTAAAAAAATATAAATCCCTTTTTTTCATTGGAAAGAAAACCCTTCTTAATGAATCTACATGTGCCCCTCAGGAAGCTGTAGATGTTGCTGCCAATAGCGTGCCATTCTTTATTTTTTCAAGTTTTTTTAAAGTAGCAGACTGTCAGGTATGTGAGGTGTGGAAACAGAAGTCCTCAATTTACTCACTGAATTGTTGTACTATATGTCTGATTTCCCTATCCAATTATGATTGTATGCTAGAGGCAAGTGAGGGTAAGACATATTTTTCCCATTAGAAATCTGTGTTGAGACTACAAGCAATTACAACAGTCATTATCTACTGTAATGATATCTTTTTAATTTTGCAAACACCCAGCCATTAAAACAGGACTGAAACAAAAAGTACTTATTTTACATATGTCTGCTAATGGTTGTCCAGGGCTAAAAACCTTGAGGGAAAGATTTTTAAATAACATGAGAATTAAAGGGTTTCAATTACTTGAAATATTCATATCTAAGAAATTAACTCCCACTGCAAATAAGGAGGACTGCAGGCTGCTCCAACACAGCTTGGGCAGTTTAGAGCTTTGAGTCACAAGGTGGCTAAACTCACAAGACAATCGCAACTCTTACAAGTCTTATTATGATAATTCCTTCTTATTTGGCTCCTAGTGGGAGGAAAAGTATGTTCCACTTCTGTGTCTCAGTCTCCTTGCCAGTATGACTTTTTACAGTGGGAGTAAGTTACAATGAAGATCCGTCTTGTTAATTTGGAGCGGACTTTAGTGTCCTAAAACTTCTCTGGTATCCATGAGGTAGATTTCTTTTCACTTCCATTTTACTATGTTCAATGCATATTTTATGCCAGCCATTTAGGTTTTTCTGTAATCAGTGGAGAATAAAATTATTCCAAAGAATAATTCATTCATCTGGCTTAGATCCTGCATGGGGAAAGAATGAATTGTACTCTAGAGATTTGTAGCCCTGCATTTCTGTAGAGGGAGTGCTGACAAATTGCTTAGACAGTTTAAAGTTAAGTGAGATGAATCCTGCCCATCACTCCTGACACATACCCTTGAAAGATAAATTTCAGCTCCTTGAAATCAGTAGGATTCAAGCCATCAAAATAATTTTTAGAATTTTTATCATTCATCTGAAAATCTACTAGCTCTTTATTTGTATGAACAATCACACTTTTTTATCTCACAAAACACTAGGAATTTAAATGCAGTAAACACAGTAAAACAGACAGTAATCATTGCAGCTGAGGTCAGATACCTTGTGTAAATTCTTAATCACTGGTATTTGGAAGACATAAAAAAACCCTATATCTTTAGGCAATTAGTGAATAACAGAAGTAAGTTGGTTTTTCTTGGTGGCTTCATAAATAAAACTTGTATGCATTTAAAATATTTGATCCCCTTCAGCTCTGAGCAACCGTTCTTTTCATCTGTGGTAAGGAGGATGTGTTAATACAGCCTTTGAGCCTTTGTGATTATCCTCTAATGATGACTCTTCCTATGAATCATGAGTGAAGGCATTTGTGCAGAGATGATAGATATATATTAAACATTTACTTCTAGACAGTGTGCTACTTCTCATTATTAAATCAATGCTGGAAAATTGACTTATGAGTGCACTGGGAGAAATAATTTCCACCTATAAAAAGATGTCACTGAGGAGGAAAAGTTCCTATTAAATCAAAATTTCCTCTGTTGTCCCAGTTACTTTTGCTGAGAAGTGAAAGTCAGTGTCATCTTCATCCAGGGAAATTGGGTTTTTTGACTGTAATCCTGAAAAGAATACAGAAAATACACATGGTAGTCAGGAAAACTTGTTTCTCAGGAACAGTGTCACTTTCCAGCCACATGGTCAGTGCTTGGTTGCTAAGCTTTGCATCCATTTTCTTATTTCCCTGCCATTATTTACTCCTCTATTAATTACCATGTTCAATGGAATCTTAGTACATTTTTTTAAGAGACATGTAAAACTTCTACAGGCCGGCCAAGCACTGGAAGAAAAGTAGATAAGGAACTCCAGCCTGGATCCTCTAGATAACAGTTGGATTGCCCGACATAAAGGTTGTCAGCTATTCCCTTTCTTCCTCCTCATAAGGAAAGTTCTGACTTGTTCCTATGGCATGAGAAGAAAAGTAACTGAAATCTTGTAAAATTTTATGGGATAGAAAAAATGTGGCTAGTTTTAACACAGATTAATTTCCTCCACTAAATATTAAGTGGTTTATTTTTCTTTCAATAACCTTCATACAATTATCACAAACTTATCCTTATAAAAGGAGAAACCTTTGGAAACAAAAATCCAATACTTTCTGTAGCCATTTGTGACATGTTATTTTCATGTGTGGGATCAAGATTATTGTTCATTAGGGAAGAGAAATGGTAATTTGAAATCTATCTGCTCCAGAGCAACAGTGTCTATAGGAGACACCTGCAGAACCCTCCAAACCCTATTCCATAACATGTGCAGGTTTTGTTCTGAATGCAGATATGAATATACCTTGGGTATTATTTACTGAATGAAGCTCTATACTCACTACATGTCATTTGAACTACATTTTTTTAAAAGAGGACCAGTAAATTTCCTACACAGAAGAATACACCTCCGTATTTGAATCTTCCATAAATTTAACTTTAGTTATAAAGTAGAAAATTTAGTTCCTATTTGAAATAAATGGACTATTGTTAGTTTAAAAAAAAGCCACCAAAAAAACCCAACATTTATCCTTTCATACTGTTCTTCTTTATCTTGGTTGATTTATTTTTTTAAGTTCTGTACATCCTCTTCATAATCCTACTGGAATTCCACTGCTACTGCATTTATAGCCATAGCACACTTGCAGAATTCCAAAAGGTCTATTTTCTTCCATTTAATGTAGCAAAAAGAAATCTTGCCTGAATATAAAACATATCTGTTTTGATTATGCAAACTGTTGTGTGTAATTTTGCATCTTCTTTTTATATCATGTCCATTGAATCCATTTTAAAGGGAAATCATTTTCTAGACTAAAATGTTATCCTAAGAGCAGCTCCACTTTTGCTGACATGATTATGATTAGGAAATGTAGATCACTGCATATGAATACATTTGAAAAGAATTTTTCATATCTAAACTCTACAAGAGAACAAAATAGACCACAAATAAATAATCAAGCAGCTTTTATAAGTTTAAAAATAAGTCATGTATTTCAAAACTTAAAAAAAAGTAACCAGTTTGATCTGAACAAAAACATATCTAATTTATAGCAGAGAGAATCCAGCAGCATCATTTTTTAATTGGGTAGTAGAAGTGTTGAGGTGACAGGGCTGAGAACAGGTAAATCATCTAGGAATAGAAATGCTCTAAGACAGAAAGCCAGCTGGTGTAGTGCTTCCTTTGTGTCAGTGATCCATGCTGCATTCTGTAATAGGAACTGTTCAGACAGTCTGTTGCACAGCTGTTCTTCCTTAGAAACAAACAGCCAGGTCTGTTAGTGGTATCACTCTGCAGGTATTAGAATGACAGTAGGGTTTTTTGGTTTGGATTTTTAAATTTATTTTATTTTATTAGAAAGCGGTATTCATCTTTTTGAGGAATAGCTTTACAAGGACATAAATTAATGTCACCATTCATGCTGGATGAAGTACTTATGTCTGTAGAAGGAAAGTGTTGGAGGATGTCTATTTTTTTAAAGTATTTTTAAATGCTGCTATGATTTGGGTATATAGGAGGATTTTTTTGGTAGTAAATATTATCTAGTATTAGAAATAATGCTAAAGTACTTGCACTTTGATGACTTATCTGGAGTTTCATTTTCACAGCCCAGATTTGGTTCCTTCTCCATCACTTACTGCTGCAGTGGTGTAAAGAGAGAGAGAAATCCCAAGACACATTTCAATGTTTTTCAAACTTACCAAGCATATCCAGAAGAAGATGCTCCTGGGGTAAATTTATTCTCTGACTCTTCCTATGCTCAAGACTGATCTGGATCATGGACTGCCAGTTATTAAGGCAGGTTTAGTCCACCAGTCCAAATATTTTAAAGAAAATTGGCAATGCTTTACACTCTAAACACTGTGAAGTTATTTTCCTCCAAAGCATAGAATCAAATCATAAAGAATCATAAATATTTTTAAAGTCACAAATGAACTGTGTCACACCACTAATTAGCTGATTATTTTAAAAACAAACACAAAATTAATTATGCCTGCTAGTGAGAAGGGTTTTTTTTTCCCCCTGTGTAGTCCTTATGGAAGGAATCTGGAGAAACAAATTGTGATGATATTCAATAATAGTATTCTGGGACTGAGTTGATGCAGTCATAGCTGTGTGAATAATAAAGCTTAAAGTCGTACTGAGACGTTAGTCTATGCTGGGGGTGAAATAGAAATGTGTTGAGTTGAAATACAAGGTGACATGGGTGATACTGGGCTTGAAATGCTCTGGTGAAAGAAAAGACTGACACTATAAGGACTGAAAGAAGTCATGGAGTAGGAGACATTAGAGATGCTGTTACCAGCAGTGACTACCAGTGTTAATCCACAACCAGGCAAAGTTGCTGTTTGCTGTAATGCTTTTTTCTTGGCTTCCACACCACTAAAGCAGACAGGATATCTTTTATCCTTTTGCTCATCACTTTCAGACAAAGTGATCGTGTGGTCTCTGTGCTAGACTTGTACCAGAGGCACCACTAAGTGGACACCCCTGCTCCTTTTATTAATGGTCAGTAAGGTGGGAAATAGAGCTGCCACAGTCTCACCCAGTTAAATTGCAGGTGTTAGAACAAATGAGAAGAGTTGCTGTTACAAGCTGACACAGGATTGTCTGTCCTTATCCCTTCTACCCCAGGGGTAACTGGTTGAATACTCTTTCTTTGAGCACTAGAATTTGTACCACAGTACAGACTGGGGTTTGGATCCAAATTTTGGGACTATGCAGACAGGAAAGAATTTCTTAGGAGAAATGACAGAAGCAGCATATTTGCAATTTAACTGCAAAATTTTCAGTCTCCAGCTCCTGGTGATATATATGCATGTTCCTGATTTCACTACACTACACTATGTATATGTCCAAAGAACTTAGCATCTGGACCTAGGAACCCCAGGGAAGTCATGATCAAAAAATTTAAAATGTGGTATTTAGCAGGACTCTCGGTTACTATTATAGCAAGTTGCTCTGCAAACATTTTAATTAAAACTAGATTGCTGTTTGTGAAAAAGTTGGAGGCTTTGAAGAATCAGTTCTATGATCAAAATAGACAGCTGTTAGGTACACCAACATAAAAAGAAGCCTCTTATTCTATTGCATTTATTATGATAAAATTTTTGGCAGAAACAGGACAACAAGGATACAATATCTCACATGGTGACAGTGCTAAATTGTCATTAGCCAGATAGGAGAAATCATTACTGTTACTTTCGGAAGTGAGAAATTAGGGATTTAATCCAAAACCAGCTTGAGCCTAAAAAACACTTTTGCAATAAGCACATACAAAGGAACTTCAGGTAGCAAGTACCAGAGTGACACTGACAATTTTGCAGATTCAGTCCAAACAATCTATAATATTAGGGAAGTTTTGGAGAGTCATGATGGAAGAGAAGAAGAGAAGGTGGTTGTTTCTTTTTGTTTTAAAAATTGTTGTTTTAAGAAGAAAGTGCTGATAGACAGGTAGAATTAATTGTTTTTCTTTCCCAAGTTCCCTGCAGAAGTACCATTGTTTTAAATCAACAAGCTGATCACCAAGCTAGTCAAAGGAGATAACTAAAAATGTGCACTTCTGATGGGATGTTGATATGTGACAAGAATGTTTATCTCAAGAGGCTTCTGATGCTTTAGAATGCTTCATTTTAGCCATTACATGCCAGTGAATTCAGTAAAAATTGAGAGGGGAATGAATGAGGCTCTATCTTTCCTCCATCCCTGGGTACAAACCTTGAAATTCTGTAAAAGGTACAAGGCTGTGTTCCCTGTGGGTTTGCTAATTTAGTCTGCTGTGGAATACACTCTAAATTCAGTTTCTAGGGCTTTTACATTGTTTAAATAAATAATAGTGATCCCATATATGATAAGTAAAAACTGTGTTGTTTTCTTCTCTATTTTTTACCCTTTCATACATGTTTTGTACAATTATTAAAACCTCACCTAGAATAACACAGGAATGATATGAACTGTTTTCTATCAGCCACAAGGTCATAGTAATGAATAATAAAATATATTTGGAACTAAAACTTCTGTGTTTATTAAGTTAACTTCACGGTTGACTGGAGGTAGATAAAGACTATTACTTTTCTCTCTCAATACTCTGGGAATTTTCTTATCATATTTATCAAGATTTAAATTATTCTGAGGGTAATTTTGATAGATGCTGTCATTTTTCATTTATTGTGTATTTGATTTATCATATGTAATGCCAAATAGAAAGCAAAAAAATCTATAAAAAATATAATCATCTAATAGGTGATTTAATTAGTGCATGTATGTAGAAAATGTAATCTGTGGTAATTATCTATAATTATGTTTTCCTTGCAATTTAAAATAACTTGTCTTTTTCAGTAGGGAACAACCCTCTTTTTCACTTTTCACCACCTTCCATAACATTGATTGCCTTTTTGTCAAGAAAGAATGCACCACTTGAACTAGAAGAAATATCAAGAAGTTAGTAACTGGTTATAGTTACTCAGGGACAGAAATACTTTATATGGAGGTCGAATGGGTTGTTTAATCAATGGCTATCAAAAAAACCCCAACAATGTAGATTATTAAAGAAAATCTTCCCAAAACTGAGATCTATTGCATCATTCAGAAGTCTGCTGTAGGAGAGTGACAGAACCTTTTGCATTTCATTTGTAACATGAATCTGGTGCTCCTGTTCATGAATCTGCTCTCTGACAGAGATGACACTGGAAATGGAATGAAGAAGAATTTACTTGGACTGGTGTTGAGGAGACTTGCGAGGCACATATGAGGAGAATTTGCAAGGCTAGTAGGGCATGAATCTATGAGTAGAATACACAGAGGGGAGATAGAGCTATGTTGAAACCTTGAATATATCTGTAATAACACAGTAGCACCAATAGCAAAGGATTATTAAAATTCTGATAGAAATATGTAAGAAATTATCAAAATATTAAGAGGCCTGTCCAGCAACAGCCATAAAATGCCTGCATAAACATTTAGAAATACATACCCCAAATCCTGAATTCACAGGTATGTGGATTGTAGAACTTGATATTGAATTCCTATAGTAATGGAAATGTAAAAAATTCAGTATTAAAGTAAAAAAGATGAAATATCAACATTTCAGTAGGTTTCAATTTGAAATTTTGAATTGAACAGTTTATTTATGCATTCCCATTCCAGCCATAGACAATCAGAAATATTCCACCTGAATTTTTTTGGGTAATAAAAGATTTTTATTTTCCCATAACATACCAATTCTCTGCCAGAGTCCTATATTTGAGCCTATACCTACAGTGGATCTCTAAGCTTTTGAGGAATTTAGCCAATCTGAAAGTCATGAACATAAAATAGTTTCCATAAGACAATTTATTAGTAGCAAAATTAAACAAATACAAAAAACTGTTTGAAAAAATAGTTAGAAAAAATTAAATAATTTTAAACTAAATAATTTAATTATGTGTTTCCTGATCAAAGACAAATGCATAGGTGACTGCTATCACATACAAGTAAATGCAGCTTGAAATGTAACTCAGTTGCTTATATTGATTGGGGTGTCATTTTTCCAATATTAAGTAGTAGAATATTTTATCTGATGCTAATTTATGATTAGCTAATATTTTATGCAGACAACAGATCTTATCTGTATTATTGCCAAAAAAGTGTTATATTCTAACAGTTGGCTTTTAAAGAAAATAGGAACCTGATTTTGGAAGGTTCAGGACAAATTAAAAAAATTTGGAGTAATGAAAGATTGTAAAAGCTGCTGAGGGATGTTTTGGTTTGACATCCAAAACTCTGCATAGGTGATTGAGAGCCATGTTAAATGACACTGCTCCTAAAAAGATGTCTTCAATCATTGTAGAAAAGACTGGTGCATGAAACTCACACTAGAAGCATTTAAGATTTCTTCTAAATTATTAATTCCTATTTTTCATGTCATTTTCTCATGGCATCCTAAGCTGTCCAGAACCTCAATGCAGAAAGTGTAGTGGATTGACCTTGTCTGAATGCCAGGCATCCACCAAAGCCACTCTGTCATTCTCAGCTGGATGAGGAAGAAAAAATATAACAAAGGTTCATAGCCTGAGATAAGTGAGGGAGGGAGATCACTCACCAAATACTGTCATGGACAAAACAGACTCAGCTTGGGGAATATCAGTTGAATTTTGCTACTGACAAAGTTAGAGCAGGATAATGAGAAGTGAAACAAATATTTAAATATACTTCTCCCTCATCCCTCCCTTCTTCCAAAGCTCTTCCTCTCCCACCAGTAGTGAAAGGAGTTGGGGAGTGGGGGTTACAGTCAGTTCATCGCTCACTGCTCCTGCTGCTGCTCAGGAAGAGGAGTCCTTCCCCTGCTCCAGTGTGGGGTTCCTCCCACAGATGATGGTCCTCCAATGTGAGTCCATCCCATGGGCAGCACAAAGTGCTGCAATGTGGGTCACTCTTCCATGGGGTGCAGTCCTTCAGGCACAGCCTGCTCCAGCATGGGTTGGCAACCTTCTCTTGGGCATCCATCTGCTGCAGTTTGGTTCTCCTCCATGGGCTGCAGGTGGATCTTTGCATCCCCATGGTTCTCCATGGGCTGCAGGGGAATCTCAACTCTAGCACTTCCTGCCCCTTCTTACCTTGGTGTCTGCAGAGCTGTTCCTCTCATGTATTCTCACCCTGCTCTTCTCTGGCCACAGTTACATCTGTGCAATGACTTTTTTTTTCTTAAACACATTATCACAGAGGTGCTACCACCATTCCTGATTGACTCAGCCTTGGTGAGCAGCAGGTCCATCTTGGAGCCACCTGGCATTGGCTCTGCAGGACATGGGGGAAGCTTCTAGCAGCTTCTCACAGAAGCCACCCTTGTGGCTCCCTCTGCTACCAAAACCTGGTCACACAAACCCAACACAGTAAGGTTTCTAAATACTATTTATTTCTAACTTGAATTTACTTTGGGCTGGTTTTAATCTGATTGCTCTTTTGCCAACATCACTTAAATAGTTCATCCTTTCCCCTGATACTTGGCTGAAGAATTGATAGATAAAAATTATTTTCTTTTTAACTTTTACTTTGCTTGGTTAGACAAACCAGCAAGACCTTTCAATGCTCTTTAGAAAAGATCAGCTCACCAATCCTCTGTTCATCCTACTAGTGTCTCCTTGCTCCTTTTCACTTGGAATTTACCTTTTCTGAATATTGGTGTCCAGAATTATAGATGTATTTCACATGAGATCTTATATATATATATATGTACATATTTATTTATACTAATTGCATTGCCCAAATAAGTGGAAATTAAGTCAGACTCATGTTTTGCATTGAGAGGCAGAGATTATGAAACTCTTAATATCAAACCAAAATTGTTTCTTCCCTTCATAGATTCTAGGCATTATATATGAGAACCAGAATCAGACCAAAGAAAACATATTAATTTACAGTGTTATACCTGTTCACTGAATTTCTTCCTAGCTACTTAGAAGTGCTTTTTTTCTTGCTTTTGGGCCATGAATATTTTATATTTTTATTTCTAAAATATCAGTTCAGTTCTCTGTAAGTTTTCAATATTGTGCAGCTCATGTAATTGCATATAACAATAAATCATGCACCTTTATCATACCACTTATTCCTACTCATTGAATATATAACCGTCAAGAAACAACTATGCCATCATGTTTCAGTTCCAGTAAAAAAATCATACTTTATTGTGGCTTTCACTCATTTCCAGATGTCCTCCCTTCCTTGAAAGAGACAAGTCTGGGCGATGCCAGATTAAGATGAAATATTATCATCGCAACATATTAATTTTTCTTCAAAGATCTTAAAATAGCTTTCTTATGCTTTTGCTGGAACATTTTTCATCTTGCTTCAAGGGGAAAAACATGGATAAGAAAATCAACATCATAACTTCAAATTGAGTGGTATATCCTTGAAATGTGGGCTGCAAATTTAACTGCAGTGGCACAAACACAGTGCAGAAATAAACAAATACATCCTGTTATACCGGAGAAACATGTCCTTTTGGAATCTGCACCCTTTATACAGAAGTAACAAGATGAATGTAAATAAGTAATATTTTCTAGGCATACTTATGAGATATATGCAAATAAGATGAAAAAGCAAGCTTCTCTTGGGCACATTTGAACACTATATAGTCTTTTCTGAATCAGATGTATAATTTTTAAATTCTTAGAGATATATCAGCACAAATTTTGCTTGGAAAAACAGCTTATAAAAACATCAGCTCATAATCACTGAAGTTATTTTCACCAGTCTGGTATCTGACAGTATCTACTTCTCTTAGTTCAAATGAGAGAACAGTGTTAGACTAATAACACATATGGTATGAAGTTTTACAAGGTAACTGTAGAGACATTTTCAAACAATCTAAAATGCAAAAAGAATATCAGTGCTACGTTGTACAGGCAGTTTTTGGGATATATGAATACATCTGTAATTATATTTTGTTCTTGTGAAATACTTTATTAAAAAGAAGCACTTCAGGATGGGATTACAATGCAATATAAGTGAAAAAGAAGGAATTGAAAAGTGTTTGTATTTTTTGGTGCTTTCATTATCAGTCAAGATAACTGAATTAGTGAAACATTACCAAGAGAACAATGAAGTGTGAGAAAGCAAATAGAAAAAGCTATGTAAAGTTGGATTGGCAGAAAAATACCAAGTTCTATCACTCTAGGCTTTTTATTTCAATGCTGAAGAATGGAAATAGCTAATTTGGATTTTTATTTATGATATTTTTGTCACATGCAGAACATATAACAATTATAGTTAAAGTCTCTTGATTCATTTCAGCAATTCTGTATTCTGCCCATATCTTTCCCTGAAGGATCACTCATTTTGTTGGTATAATAACCAACCTCAGACTTAATCTAAATACAGTTTGGACGATTCTAATTATTTTTGTTAGTAAGGAGCTTTTTCATCATTAGCATACTGTAACTTGACGCTATGATGTGTTTCTCAAGACATTCAAGATTTAAGTGTGCTTCCTGCTGTCTCACTGCAGACCAGAAAGCTCGTGTTCTTGTGGCAAGTTTTGTCCCTCCTGGCCTCCCTGGGGTCTTCACCCGGCCTGTGCAGTTGAAAAAGGAGGGCTGAGAAGTTAATGTGGTCCAACCTCCCAGTTTAAGCATTTGCCATTTTTGTGTGTGCAGAGTAATTCACCATTAAATTTTGTGGTCAACTGCAAATACAAGCATTTACCCATGACAGCCGAAGCAGACAACATGATTGAAAATGTTTATAGAAGACAGAAATGCTGGAATGGAAGGAAGAAAGCATATATCATTTGCTTACACTAAGGATACATGAGGTGCATTGTTCTCTTTCACTTACCCAGCTGATTTTATGTCCTTCCTGAAAATGTGGCATTCAGGGCCATGGAGAGAGAAAGTTCCATGTGAGAAAGCTGCTGTCTGAGATTTCCAACAGAGAATGCTTTCAGGAGCACTCCCAAGGAGCCACCTTCAGAGGTATATTCATGTTCTTGGGCTCAATTTCTGTGAGACATGGTATTTAACTGCTCACAACCACTAAAAGTGGCAGAAAGAGGGAGAGAAGTATGAGAGGACAGGAAAATACTGCTTTTTTTCTTTTGGCAGCAGTAATCTGTTATGTCAAGATAACTGCCTTTGAGATGGAAATCTAATTCCTCAGCACCCTGAGATAGCCACATTTGAGAAGAGTATTCTTGCTCATACAGTTCATCTGCTTTTTGAAGTACTACTATCATTCCAAAAAGTTTAAATTTTTTTTCTAGAATACCACAACTGTAAAAAAATGAATAATTCAGTAAAATGTCATATGTAATAATAAAACCAAAGATAAGAAAAGTTATTAGCAAGTTGTGGGTGCAGGCGATCTTATGTGTCTGGAAATTTTACATTAAACTTAGGGATGCAAGACTTACATGGTATCAAATATTTTTTTCCTTGATGGTCTGAAATTTTATCATGCAGACACAAGGGTTCATTCACCTTGAGAGTTTTTTAGATTCAATCCAGATGTTGCATTATGGAGGCAAGGATGGGTGTAATTCTGAAATTACTGAACCATGTATGTGCTGCAGTGAAGAACCTCCCTTGCTCTTTTTTTTTTTTTTTTTTTGTTTACCTTTTTACTATGACTGTCCAGTGTCTCTTTGCCTTTTCCTTTTTATAAATAATGTCCACCCACCCACCCACATGCCCGGCCAGGAGATACACATTCCATCCACTGCTTTGAGCTACAGGGTTAGTTAAAAACCCAGCCAGGATGCACATCCTGCTTTTTTCCAATAGTACACAGTGCTGTTAAATAGCTGGCACGCCAGGAAAGATGCTCTGCACGAAGGCTGCACGAAGTCCTTGAGCCGTATGTTATGCAGGTCTGTTCTCCAATGCGATTTTGTTTATTTCTCTGCGTGTCAGTGATAGGATATGGAGCTGTGGTCTCTTTTCTTATTTAAATATATTAATGTATTTCAAAGGCAGAGGGCTTTTAAAAATCATTATTTCGTTGGTATGTTATCACTTATTTTTAATATGAATTTTTATATATGGTAGTTAGTCATCTCAGAGTAAACAACAGATGTATACACCTATATTATGGTTTAACACTGACATTACTATTAAACAATAATAAGAAAACATGTCAGAAACTTTAATGATTAATAAATGTGACAAGAAGAAGAAACACTCTAAGTTCAGTTCTGCTTTCAAAAAAATAACTGAAAAAGGCGCATACTTCTTTTCAGGACATTCTAAGATGCCAAAATTCTTGATCAGACAAGTCTATATTTGCTGCTATATGTGAAAACTAATTTAGCACACATTTGATTTTTATTGCTAGTTTCCTCCAGACCATGATTTCCCCTGCTTCCAGGGCAAGCAAGAAATAAAAAAAGAAAAAGGTATTCCTACAATGTAGCAGCTCCAGCTGCATTAAAAGCGTATAGATTTAGTTCTGAATAAAAAGGAAGGTTTGTTAACACTTGAAACCAGATTTTCTTTGCTCTCTGGGAGTTTTACACCTCACTATTGCTCAAACAATTCACAGCATTACCTGTGAGGTATCAAACATGACTTGCTACCTCTGTTAAGGGAGTTGAGTCAGTTCAGTCCTTGTCAGTAAAAACACAGCAAGTCAGTGACTCCAATAAGGAGAAAGTAGCAGTAACTTAGGAAACAAGTGAGGGAATAGGGTTGGTGCGGGTGACTGCAGCACCTTTGAAGAAACTGACAGCTCTGACCTTCTCAGGACATTAAGGGACATGTATTGAAGCTTAACATATTAATAATTATTTCAAACATAGGCATATTGCTTGGCATAAGTTTGATAGGAGATAATCAAGGCCATCATCCATAGGATGGAGGTAATTTTTTATAGCTGGTTGGAGAAGACGAGAAACATTCCATAAATTATTGTGCGGTAGCTTACTGTCAACACGATAGTCATGAGCACTTATGACCTGAATTGTTTAATTGTGTGTATAAATCCACTAAGCAGCATGGTTTAATACTTTCCAACATGCTCTCTTTTTGTTGTCTGTCATTTCTAACAGAAGTGTGATTTTTAATTTGACTATCTGGGGAAAGGAGTTACTTTTTTATAATTGCACAGTATAGGGATAACACTGAATCGGTATTTTAAAAAGTTCTCTCTATATATCTACACATACATATACACAACACTGGATTTACTAATTGATAAAGATCATTGCAAAGTATTTCAGGACTGCAGAGGCATAAAAACCCCAAGTCCTGTTGATTAAATTGATTCAATTTTTTATTCATTATAAGCAAGGAAAAGAGTTTACTTTTCACTTTGCCACCAGCAAACCACAACAGAGTAAGAGTAATTGGCCTTAAGAAGGAGATAGCAGGAAACCTTAGCTATAGAAAGATGAAAAACACCTTATCAGCAATGTAAGGTGTTATGAACTATTTTCCTGTCATCTACTCCACATTTGTATTCTTTCTGAGTGGTACAATGTGGCATAAAAGTGTGCTGCAGGCAATTCTTGCCGAGTATGAGAAACATAAGTTCAGAGGGTAACTCGTTCATCTGCACACACCCTTAATGCCTCTCAAGTTGTCCGAGTGAGGGATGCTTACAGATAAGACAAAACGATTATGTAAAAGCAAGTCCTATCCCGTCCACAGCTGACTGCAGAAAACTTGCAGCCTGGAGCAAGGATCCACATCCATTTCGAATGAGACTGCACCACAGAGATATATACTTTCAGTAATTAATTCCATCTATGTTTCATGTTCTAAAACACTCTGTATTTTGTGAATTTTTAATGTAACTGTGTTCCTCACTAATGGTTTTCTCCCATATGGCAGCTTCTAGAGATTCCAGGGTCCTAAAGCACAAGAATGGCTTGAGAATTATATCCTACATCATGTATTGATACATTAAAACTATTTTTTTGATGAATGAGGAAAAAAATGCCATTATAAAATGCAATTTCAAATCTTCCTTAAGCCTGTCAACAAGGAAAAATAATTCCCACTTGTTAGTGTAAGAACCACACCAATCTCACTACTTTGTTGTTTTCATTTTTGGCATGTGCATTTATCTGCTTCCAGTTTCTGTTTAAAATACACTCACAGAGTAAAGGATCACCTTTTTGTTCTGACTGTACACATTTGTACAGTTTGGTATCTAGCCTCTAAGGTACTTCAGCTTTGTGTCTTTACTCTTGTGGTCACTTATCAACCTCCTGCTTCAGTCTGTTAATTTTTATGATGTAACAATGAAGAATGTCATTCTGCCTTAAACACTGGATACCATAGTACCACTAATGAATGGATATGATAGTTTCACTAGTGAGTAAATAACCACTGTCAGAAAAGTTTCTCCCTCTGTGCAGCTCTTACCCTTTACCTGGAGGATGCGCAAGAAATAAAGCGTCAAATCAGTGCTCAGTATTTGGCTCAATATTGTTTACCTTATTCATCAATGCCTTGGGTAAAGGTGCAGATCCCTCCTCAGCAAGTTCACTGGTGGCACCAAGCTGGGAGGAGTGGCTGATACCCCAGAGGACTGTGTAGCCCTGCAGAAGGACCTAGAAAGGTTGGAGAGATGGGCAGAGAACAACTTTCTGAAATTCAACAAAGCAGGTGCAGGGTCCTGCACGTGGGGAAGAATAACCCCAGACACCATGTACCAGCTGGGGACTGAGCTGCTAGAAAACAGCCTGAGAAACAGCTCAGAGAAAGACCTGGGGGTCCTGGTGCACAACAAGATGTCCACAAGCCAACAGTGTGCCCTAGTGGAGCAAGAAAGCCAGTGGTATCCTAGGGTGCATTGGGAAGGACACTGGCAGCCGGTCAAAAGAGGTGGTTCAGTCCCTCTATTCAGCCCTGTTGAGGCCACATCTGGAATGTTGTGTCCTGTTCTGGGCTCTTCAGTACAAGAGAGACATGGAGCTCCTGAGTGGATCCAGTGGAGGCTACAAAGATAATTGAAATACTGGAGCATCTCTCTTGTGAGAATAGGGTGAGGCAGCTGGGCCTGCTCAGCCTCGAGAAGAGACAACCGAGAGGGAACTTTGGACATGTCTATCAGTATATGAAGGGAGGTGCCAAGAGGATGGATCCAGGCTCTTCTCAGTGCTGCCAAGCAATAGGACAAGAGGCAACAGGCAGAAACTGATGCACAGGAAGTTCCATGTGAACGTGAGGAAGAACTTTACTGTGCAAATGGCCAAACACTGGAAGAGATTTCCCAGAGAGGTTGTGGAGTCTCCCATAGTGGAAATATTTGAGATCCATCTGGATGTGCCCCTGCTTGAGCAGGTAGGTTGGACCAGATGACCCACTGTGGTCCCTTCCAACCCATTCTCTGATTCTGTCATTTTGTAAAATCAAATGAATGTTGTCAAAAGAGGGATGATTTCATGAAGTCATCCTTGTTCAGTTTTAATCTGTTGTTATAATGTTTTCCATTAGTTGTTGAAAAGCTTTCAATTCCCCTTCACCTGAGTACTTGACAAGTGGCAAACTTACTGGATTTGAGTTGCAAGTGACTAAAGCACTTAGGAGAATTGTACTATACAAGTTTAGGTTGATTTAAAATTGTGAAAGGAGTTTCCGAGATGATAAAGAATCTTTGAACTTTTGTATGCTGAGTGTGAACAAAGACTACTAAAGGCCATAGAAAGTTAAATCTTTATTGGCAAGTTATTTTTAAATAAACATGGACAGCAGATTTAAAACGGAGACCGTAAAATTTGTTTTACTATACTCTAAGCATTTCTTACCGTTTCTATATTTCTAAAAATGTCTATTTTCATACAACTCTATATATAAAGACATGTATGTAGCTGATTTAGATACATCTATGCAGGTAATCCCAATAAATTTATGTGTTTTGTGTGACAGTGTACATTATTAGAAAAGCTAATTGCAATCTAAAAGTTTATTTGAAACCAGGGAAACTACTGGCATAAAGAAAGCTAAAGTAATAAGTGATGGCAGCAATATATATATATATATATGTGTGTGTGTGTATGTATATGATATTTATGAAATACTGACTTCTACTACTAAGTGAACACTAGATACTTTATACATTTTTTTCCAAAATGGATGGCAATGGTGTAATGGCATTGGTAAAGATTATTGTCCCATTTAAGACTGTTTTTCCAGAAATAACATTGCTGTGGTTGTCAGGCCCACTTGGTGAGGTACAAATAGGATACAATTCAGTTTGCCTACCTCCAGCAGCCTAGGAGATGGCTGCATATTCCAACCATGTTTATTTATAAGGGGTAACTATCCTCTGTGGTGAACATTTTCAGAAGGTAGCTGACACCTCCTTTCTCAGATAGCTGGGGAATTACCCTTCTGGATGTGGTTCTTCCATTGCCTACAAGAAAAGTTTAGAATATTTATGTGAACAAGATGCTTAATTTTCATATATAAAATTACATGAAATAAATATAATCGTCTGACATATGTTTGCCAAAAATAACATAATTGTCATAAGTAATAGTTTATTAGGAGCCTCATTTAAAGCAGAAGGGTGATCCAGGTGTTTTAAGCGCAGAGGTGCCTAAATATTTTGCTGGACCTTGGTTTAAATCTGTATGTTGTGAGCATCTTTTCTCTTTCAGTTGCTGAAGTTCACCAACCCCAGACTGCTTTCAGTAGCTGCCATCCTTAGTTTTCCTGGCTGAGCTGCTGTTGAGATTGCTTTCTAGGCTATTAAAATTGAAATGAGCCAGCATAAACCATTGAAATAAAAGATCGTTTCTGCTTGCCTGCTTTGCTAACCAAGTCACTTTGAAATAAATTAGGGAGTGATCACACAAGTAATTTAACCAGTGGATCTGGCAAGGCAGTGCTCTCTGGCAAGAGGACGGCAACAAACAGTCGGGGGTTGGCTGGGGTTGGTAATCTCTTCAGCTGGTCCTGTGGGAGCAGTAATGCAGAAACAATTACACAAAGCTCCCAACTGTATCTTCTTTGGAGGGCCATCATTTGTTTTCATCCAATAGCCTGCATTCTCCTCATTTACCACCAGAAATAATGCTATGGTTTCCTATTACTCATGTAAATATAGGCAAAAGAAAGAACTTCATATTCTAAGTAAATAAACCTCGCAGGATATGATCCATTTAGACCCACTTGTATTAAGAGTGTGCAACTCTGAATCATAAGGAAACAAGTTTGCAGTTTACAGATTGGACTTTTACTGATGTTTTTTAGAGAAAAAGAATGCCTTAGAAATTCAAAATAGTGACAAACTATAGGAGAACTCCAGGAGTTGACATAGACTCCGAAAAAGAAAATAAAAACAAAAAGAGAAACTGTTTTGCCAATGGTGGGTTATTTTTGGCAAAGTCATCTTGGAAGTTGATGGAAAAAAAAAAAGAGGATCTTTCTTTTTAATTCCTGAGATATTAAATGTTTAAATACTGACACTTATTCATTAGGCTGTGTGTTAATAAGTCTACTGCTGAGAAAGTGGTTAAAAAAAGAAAATCTCTGCAGTTCCTATGTTGGTAATGTATTACTCTTATTCTTGAAGGAATCTAATTCTTAGACACAAGACAGATATTGTGCTCTCTTCTGCTCTTCCAAGTGTCATCTTATCTTGCTGCTTTATGAACTACATTAATTTTATCTTTATGTAACTTGATAATCTATAAAGTTTGTGGTTTAAACAATTTTTCTTTAAAACATGTTTGCTCAGATTTTAAAGTTCATAAGATATCATGTATCAGTTAAATTTAGCATATGTAGTTCTTTGCATTTTAGATAATTCACATTGTTTTATATAACTGCAGCACTGAATTTTTAAATAGCATTTCAATATGCAGTCAAGAGTTATACTTTTTAATAAGTATATTTTCCAGTGTACAAAATGTATTAATTATTACTGCATTAGACATTTTTACAAATTTTCACATATTACATATAAATTATTTGGAAAATCTCTAAAAGGAATTCTACTTAATACAGCTGTGGAATTACTTTAGGAGGCTAAATCACTTCCACACTTGTGAGGTCCTTACTTTTTTCTACCATATATTAAAATTATTCTCATAATTTTATCTAATCGCACAGAAATTGTGAGCCATCAGTTTGTTCAAACTAGTACTAGTTATTTTCAGCTGAATGTTTTAAATTTGTCTTGTGAAGAGAGTTAATAAAATTTTTTACTATTCTTCTATGATATAAGTTTTGCACCACTTTAATTAATGTGAGCAATCAGAATGCCACACTCTTTTCTCACTGTGGTGAGTAGTCTTTGCTAGTAATTGAATGGTAGCCTTAAACAAGGTGAGGTCATGAAGCTTATTTATCTGACACCATGAATTCTATGCCTGTGTAAGAGGGAAAAAGGATGTTTTTTTGCCCTCAGGGTATTAGTCATGGTCCATAGGTTCGTGGGAAAAATGTAGGAAGTCTCAAAAGTTTGTTCCTATTATTTCAAATTTTCTTAGACTCCATTTGAATCCCAAAGTGAATTTTCTATTATGCCTTTGAAGGGTGCATAGGAGGGTACCAACAGTCTTTGAGGAGCAACACCTGCAGTTGCATTCAAAGGCATGACTTTTCCAAGCAGCTTCTGAGCTGCCTGGTATTGTCCCAGGAAGGATAAAGGCCTAGGTTTTTTACCTGACTGGCAGAACATTCCACCACCAATAGAACTCTAAACATTGTTTTAGAAGTAATGAGTCCTGCTGGTTTCATCCTGCAAGACCTTGAAATCCCACAGGGCAATGTGGTTAGAAATAAAACAGAAGGCTGAGGCTTTTAATGAGTTTCCTATCCACAGATGCCATCAAGCTTTTATACTATTCATTTTATTTCTACGCCTTCAACAAAGGAACCTAAAGTTGTGGGCAATACTCTGACAAGTGCAGTTCACAAACTCGGCAGAAATCTAGACTTTAGACAATAAAAGATCATTGAAAGAAATAAAAGAAAAAGTAAAATAATAAAAAAATGAACTTAAATATGGGATACTTTACTTACAAAAAGTGAACATTGTGCAATTCAGACAGGCTAAACTGCTTGGAGCATAGAATGGGGACATGACTGCAGGTTTCCATGATGTTTACAGAGGTTATGATGACAAAGAAAAGTGAACTGAATAGGGCCAATGAGAGGTCAGTGTACACTTTGGGGATGTCCTTAAAGCCATACTAAATTGACAATTCTCTTCATTGTGTGTAGATCTGAACTATTAGAAGTCTTCCATACAGTCAGAGAAAATGAAGAATTTTAATGAAGAAGCAGTAGATCAGTTATGAGAAGACGAGGAGAAAAGCATATGTAACTATATACAAAAATGTAGAATATGTGTGTGTGGGTTTGGGAGACATTACATTTTTATAATACTTTTTCCTTGTTTTACCGTTTTACCTGAGGAAATCATCTTTTTCAGGCCCTTTGTTACAGGAAGATCATGGCCTGGAACAAATGTGGAACAAAGAAATACAAGGTCCATGGACCTCCAGTCCAAACTGAATAATATCGTGCTGATTGCCCTTGATTCATCCCTGGTAAAATATGGAAGATTTTGTGACAGTAAGATAAACAAACTCGACAAGTTGGAAAATGTGCCTTTCGTCTTAACCTCTCAGCCTCTGTTCAGATACAAATAAAAATTCTTGTTGATAAGCACATAAATATTTTGGTCTCAGTAGTTTCTCCCTGCAGTTGTCATGAACAAGTCTATGTTGAATGCTTTTGTGAGGCTGGTCCAAACCAGTTCAAATGCTAGAAAATACTTTCAAGGTAACATGGAAAGGTTTATTTTTCTAAGATTCCCAGTACAATTTTGCAGTCTTTGGAATTTTCACTGAAAGATATAAATCCACTATAAACCAAATATCCATCAAGAAGAGTTTTTCTTTTTGTGATGTGCACATCAATGGTTTTTAGATTATGAAACTATTGATGACATATAAAAAATAGATATTTCTGAAAACTGTAACAGCAGGGAGTCCTCGTATATGTCTGTAAATTTCAATATTTGTCTTTGTTTTAGTTTTCATTGATACAAGAAAACATGCAATAGGTAAAAAATCTTTACAAGTTGTGGAGAGCTATCAAAACAGATTATAAGTATCAGAATCTTTTCCTGTTCAGCATTAAATTCTGAAAATGGTATTTACTTCGTATCTAAATTTATATGTCTGTAATTTCAGCTGTGGACTGCAAACATTGAGTCAGACTCAGCCTATTGACTCACTCATGGCCAAGTAGGTTGAAACGAAGAGATGAGTTTGAATGCCTCAAACTTCTGTGTATATTCATCCTAAGAATTTTCCAGGGCTCTCAGAAGCACTTAGACAATCAGTATTTACAGCTCCACGTTTTGGCACTTCTCAATTCTGAGCATCTCTAATTCTGTCTTCTGTTGGTATCTTACACTTATTAGCTGTACAAGGTTTAAATTTTACTATTTATTATTGAAAGGAGGCTGTCATTCCGTCTTCACATTCTCTTTGAAGTATCTCTCTTTTTTCTAACATTGTGTGTTTAAATTTAAATAAATCATGTGTTATTCATGATGTTGTCATAAAGACAGCAATGGAAGAATTGACTTTCGAAGAATATTTTTTGTATATATGCTGCATAATCATATATACATGCACAGACATATGTACATATACTATACGTTACTATCACCAAGTTTCATTTGTAAAGAGCAAAATAATGCAGTATTGTAGTGTTTTGTCTTTTTCAATTAAAAACTTCTGGCTGATTATAAATGAAGCAGCACCTAACATATAACGCTGCCAGTAGTGACTAACCAGATATCTGCTGATAATTCTCAATATTCATTAAGTATTACAGCTTTTAAAATAAAATTGAAATTACTTTAAAATCAATGGGCATATTAAATATATAGCTTGCAGCTACACATTCTTACCTCTCTCAGTAAATTCTTACTCTCATATTTCTGTTTGCAAAGCTTAATTCAACACTTTTTGAAATCAATTTGCACTTTCAGAATGAAATTTTGGCATTTCTCAAACATGAACATCTCTGTGTTAATATTTTATTAACAATGAGCAAAATCACACAAATCCTTGATTGTAGCCTCTAGTTTTGTACAAAAGTCTAAAATTAAATTCCAGACCTATAGCTGAATTTACAGCAGCAAATGTGTCTGCTCAGCACTCCAGTTCCTTCAAGTAGGCTCTAGTTTGACATGGGAACCTGGAGCACAACATTTGGTTTTGACACTGGTATTTGGCACCCAGACCAATTTTCTAGAAATGTCCATACTGCCTACTATAATTTGATAATATCCTGAAAAAGTTACTGGATATTTAGTAATATGAATGAAGGAAAATTAGTATTAAAGCAATAATGGTTAAAAAATGTTCTGATTTAAGCTTATATGGCTGTTTGTGGTAAAGCCATAAAATTCCTTCTTTGTCTTTCAGTGAACTTCACATGGAAAAAACTGAAATAAAATATTAAAGAAGGTAGAATGAATGGTCTTAGAAAAATATGTTGTAAACTATGTTTTTTCTAGTTGAGCACAAGTTTAAGTGCTAACTAGTATTTCAAATACTTACCATGAGATACCAAACAGCATGTGCTTTCTATTTATATTGGTTACCAATCTCAATATTCAGAGGAAGAGTGTATAAAGTTAACAAGCAATTATTTGGCAAATTAGTACTCAACAACCCTGAGTAAATAGGAAGTTTGAAACCTATCTGTTATACAGCTACTTTAATTTGCATAGCACACTGGTGTGTTTGCTTTGCAAATACTTTGCAATGAATCATCATTTGTACTATACAGTCCAAAGAAAAGCAATCAAAATTCACAGCAAGACAATGAAATTAATTATAACTGTTGAATTCTGTGGTGGTAATTCCTCCTCATGCAGGAAGATTAATTGCATTGCACTTTCCTTGCACTCCACTAAATGATCTGATGAATGTATAATCATTTACAGATTTTTCAAATGCTGAAAATTGATTACCTTTGATTAGCTCTGATCTGCACAAAGAGCTCTGACAGAGTATCAGTGAAACATTACAACATTACAGACAAAGTAACAAATGATTTAATTACCAGTGTGCTTATTAATGTTAGATTCCCTGCAGTGATCCTGGCAAATCAGGGACCTGTAATAGACCTGTGGGTTTCGCTGAATTCCATTAGGGTTTAAATAATATTTCTCACTATTTCTCAAATCCTTCTTTTCATGGCTTCTTAATAACTCTAATTAATTCTAATTTGCACAAAAATCCATTGCATCTCCATAAACTTTTAATTAGATGTAAAGTAAAATAAGTCACTGCTTTCAGAGACTGGGGAAAATGCAAACTGTGGCTTTCTATGCTTCCAAATAAGTTTTTCATCAACAAAAGATATTTCTCTGCAAAGCTTTTTAATGAAAGTTTAGAACTAATTTTGAATTAGGCATGTGTTTCAGCTCTACACTTTCAGTAGCAAACATAATAATAGTTGCTTATAGATGAAGCAAGTGGAAAAAACAGGATGGTAAAATGTTTAGCTGACAAAATGGTAAACATAAATTTAATACTTTTTTAATGTATTGCCAATATATACATTCACTCATTTTGTTAATTGTGGTAGATAAAACACTCTGATTAAGCAGCTACACTGTACACTGAAAGACTATTTGAAAATTAAATAGCAAAGGAACACTAGCCCAGTTACAAACCACGCTGAATGTTGTTGGCACAAACAAATCAGGCATTTCTATGCTTATAGTAGTGAACACTCAGATCGGTTCAGATTGGCAGCTTCTGTGGTTTTCTCTGGTTTTATGTCATTATATATGACATTAAATTATTATGAAGCAATGACAATGAAAACCCAGATGATCAGAGAAGTCAAACAGAGCTAAAATTAAGCTCTGTTTCTGCAAGTGTTTCTTAGAGAAAAAAAACAAATATAGGTAATTAAAATCTTATTTAGCACTGAAGTACTAATACATAGACAACTTATAATAATATTTTTGTATTTCAGTTTTGTGGGAAAGGAGGGACTGTAATAGTGCAGGTGTTACTTTGTCATTCGTAATGCACGAGACAGAAAACTTAAAAAATAGAAATATTCAGCCCCCAGTGTGGATGATTACATTTATTACATTCACTGCTGTCAGCAGCTGAAAAGCTATCCATCACACTGAAACAGCGACAAGAGTCAGAAGTCTCCTTTTGTGGAGAAATATTGAAGTCAGATTGTTGATGTCAAAAGTCAAACTCTAGTTCAGCTATCTGTTTTATGAATCTGACTGAGACACATTGTGCCTGTGTTCAAACTGATATCTAGCAGAGCTCATTTTAGCAAATGTGTGATATAGAAGTCAGAAAAACATTCGTACCAGCAAAATATTAAGAGGAAACTGATAGGGCACTCAACTGCTTTTATATTTAAATATTGCATCATTCAATAATAATGCATTTATTTTTCCGTGATGGTTATAAAACATGCTGTATATGATACAATGATGTTACCATACTTTCATACAGTAACCACAAAAATATTTTATGTGCACAAAAGCATTTGAAATATGACCGCTTTTTCCACAGGAAGGCAGTTTTTCTGTTGACATGGGTATAATTTTTTTCAGTTTATTTTGGATACACTCACACACATACGTGCACACACACATATACACACGTGTGCGGAGAACTATGAGGGATGATACATTCAACTACTTTCGAAAGGCAAGCAGAAGGCTTACATGGAGATAAACTGACATAAGGGTGAAGCAGTGCACATACAATAGCTGAGTGAGAAAATCCAGTGTAGACAAGATGAGGGGAAAAAAAAAAGAATGTATTAAGCCCTTAAAGACTGACTACACATTCGCCATTGGAATTATCTGTATTTACCGACCGCAGCTACTATTCACTGTACTTTGCTAGCATAAGAAAGATTCTTAGAAAAGCAATACTGAATAAAAATGTCTAAATGTACTTTCAGCTCTCTAATCCTTCAGTTCTGACTCCTGAAACAGTGAATAAATCAACTGCTCCTTTTCATTTCATTAGAATTTTTAAAACAAAATTTTACAAATAATTGGGAGGTAAGCAGGTTCCAGATAATAAATTGTATTCCATTAAAAAAACACTAAAAATAAAACAAGAAATGTACTCACAGCTTGGGGAGTACTACTTAATATGAGTATCTTCAGTAGTTTACATTGAATATTTTAAAAGCGTTTCCTAAGGAAGGTGCTTTCTAGCTGAGAGAAAAACGTATGCGCTACACGTTATTGAACTTGCTACCGTCACCGCAGATTTTGTTCTGTTTAACAAAAACAAGCACAGTTTGTGAATTCAAGTCAGGGAGTTCCTTTTATTTTTGCTAATTTCACCATCCTTTCTCTTTTTAAGCACAGCCCTCAGGGTACATGATGTAATGGTCACCATTATAGTACAGAACAGGAAAAAAGGGTATCATGAAATGCAGAATTGAATGGTATTCTTAGAAAAAAAAATGTATGCCAGATTTTTTCCAAGGGAGCTCTACTCAAAAACAAACAAATATGCAGATACTGTAGAAAGCTTCTTGAATCATCATTAGTGGTTAGAAAAAAAATTGGCAGAAAGAAAGTGGACGGTTTATAAAAAAAAAAAAGCAAGCCAAAATGGAAGGACTAATTCAATGATACCAGATGTAACACATGACTGTGGGGATTGAAGGGTCATGAGTTTGAGTCAAAACTCAACTTCGAGTTAATTGGCTGGCAGTGGGGCTGCACAAATTGCAGAGATAGAGTACTTGTTTCCTAGTGCAGGAGGTCAGCCTTCTTATGCATTTGCACCCTTTGCATGGCACCCAAGAACTAACACTTTTATTTGCTAGAAAAGAGTTTGCTTGCTTGTCATCTTTTTAAGGAGAAGAAAAAGAACTGGCTGAGCATAAAACAGAATGACACATTTTAAAAGATTCAAAAGCTGCTCTGTCTTGAACTACATGTATTTCCTTCTTCGTTTTTTTGTCTCTACAAACAATCCAGAAAACAAATGGTACACAATAGTTTCAGGGAATATTTTAACCCAGTGTTATGAATTCATTGATATGGAAACCATATATAAAATATGTAATCTTAACATATTTTCCCTTTGAAAAGACCAATATAGTTCTTTCTACCTTATCCAAGCTGAAATGTTATTATGCTTAAAAGAGGAAAATAATTGCAGTTACCGACTTTGCTGGGGGAAAAAAAATATAATGTTCCTTAAAACATTTAAATGGGCAAGTGGGAAGAATTTAAAAAAAAAAAAAGCTTCTAGCTGTGTGCGTGGAAACTCTGGCTATGTGCCTGAGACATACAGCAAAAAACAACATATGGAACTCACCAGTTCCTAAAATCCCTTTCCACAAAATTCATGCCACTCCTCACCACAATAAAATGACTCACAGAGGGGTGTGTTTTATGCCTCCCAGGCAGAACTCCCTAGTCCACAATTAGTCTATCTATTGAAAGGCCAAAATACCTCATTGTTTTACTTGCTGTATAATTATCTGTTATGATGAACTCTGATTCTAAGGACTATTGTCCCTAGGCTTGGATCTGTGTGTGGAGCAGTTCCCTGGCTGAGACCCAGGAGTGGACCTTCCATTTAGAATCCATGCCTGAGTGATTTCTCCAGTCTCTCCCTGGCTGGCTGAAACAGGGACTGTTTCTGCATGATTTCTTGGGTTGATGAGAAGCAATTATGCCTTAAATGAAGTCATTCATGTCTGCCATTTTGTTTGCATATTTTTCAGCATTCACCTGTTATTAGACCTGTTTTTAAACTGTAAACTAGTTTCAAGTAGACTTTTGTGTCTAATGCGGTTTGGTAATCAGAAAAAAATATATATGTAATGTTTTCTTCACAAATCACTCAAGCAGGAAATCTAATAGAGTGATTTAGAAGTAAAATAGCATTTAAGAATGTCCCAGACATTTCATTTCTGAAGTGATAATGTACAAAGATAATAATCTCGAGATATTAAGTAGGATTTTTAATGTGCATTCTTTAAAAAACCTTATCTGGTAGAGAAGATTGCCAAAAGAGTTACTTTACACCATTTAAATCTGGTAATACTGGTAGTGTAAATGAAATACTACTTTAATATTTAAGAATATATTTGTACGTACAGCAAGAAGATATTGTGTGCCATTTTTCAGAATTCCTTTGATCTCTTTAAACAGCCAGATTTTCTTTTGCAGAGCATTTACTTCTGAATGCTCTTAAATTATTATAAAAATTCCTTCACTATGGATAGAATCTTCTAAGTAGTTAACAAATAATTTTCTGCTTTCATTCTCAGTGTCTGGTAAAGCTTTTCCACAAAGCAGTTTCCAAGGTGATGTTAGGTACAATGCTGATAAAAGGTAGCCATGCCATGAAAACAAATACTGTAGAAAGAGCTTTGTCAATTTGTATTAAGCTGGATATATTTTATGCTAATTTACCAAATCTTTTGTTGATTTGTCAGGCTTCTGAATGCTTTTTTTTTTTAATGAAGATGAGTGAATTTTGATAGATGCAATTTATGTCTGAATATCTCCTCCCAAGAAACAAATTACTTTGTCACATTTTTCCCGATGGTAAATATAAAAGACAAAAAAATATGTAGTCCTGACAGATCTTTATATAATTGTAAAGCTTAAAACACAAACCAATTTTCAGATATTTGAATGAATTGTATGTGTAGATCACTGATTAAAACTGTAAATGTGCTTTAAAAAAATTCCTCTTTTCATATTGAATAATCCCTATAGCAAAATATAATGAAATTAAACTGACAATATAATCTTGGTTTTTTTAAAGTTTATATAAAACATTGGAAGGAAGTTGTGAGTACTTCTAAGTGCATAATTTATCAGGGTAGAAAAGAGTTTTTTATTGTTGTTGTGGGCTGTTTTTTTAGAAGAGACTTGTACTAAGGTGACCTCTACTGTTTAAAGAAAAGGCTTGCAAAAGCAGCCCTGTCTTAAATCATCCAACAATCCTAAATTGCCAAGACAGACATGGATACTGCTGTGCTTAAAACTATTTATTTAATTCACTGCCGTTTGGATTACTGCAAATGATTTTAAGGTTTCTTTCTCATACATTGGAAAGTTCCCCTGCCATTTACTTCCTAGCCATTTGCGTGCAAATTCTGCCTGTACTGGGATCTCTGCCATTAAATTTTCTTCACACTGAAGGGTTTTCTCTGCTCCTGGTGGGGCGAAGTCATGACCCAGAAAAAAATTGATTCATGAATTCTCAGGGTGCAACTAAAGAAGAGAGGAAATATGCCTTGGCTGAGCTCCTACTAGTGACAATTTAAAACCTGTAATTAGTTTGGATTCAAGCTGCAAAAGGAATCTGAATTTAAAATGCATTAATTCAAACTGATATATTAACTTTAACAAAGTAGATCAATTATTATGTAGAATCATTATTACAGTCTGTTTTGCTAACTGTTTGATTCCAGACTTTATTAACTTAGATTTTATTAGAAAATGCAAGTAATTGCTTGCGAACACTTTTTCTATGTGATGGTTTTCTTGGTGAAAAAGAACTTTTTATTGAGGTTAGTTAGCTTTAACACCTCAGTTATGGATTCTATTTTTGTAAATTCCCATCACCCGCATGCTGCACAATGGTTGAGGCCACTTACCCCCCGCTGATATCAGGACCCCACATCCCCTTTAGCTAACTCCCTGACATTTCTATGAACTACACAGCTGAAATGTTATACAGTAATTAATGTTGATCCTAGCACACACACAGCCTCCAGTACAAATTAGGATAGAAAAGGTTATCATAATATTTTGCTAGACTGTTTGGTAGACTTGAATTGCTCCCTGTGGGGGACAAACAAGAAAAGGTATTTTTAAGATTTGCATGCTGGAGGAGCATCCAGGTATTTTTATTCAAATAAAGTAGGAACTGTTTTGAACATTCGGTCTGGGAAATGTTAGTCTTGCTATTGGCATGTTTTGATACCTGTGCAGTTGCAGTCCCTTAGGAGCAGTTTGCTTTTGGTATGTGTTTTCGAAGATGAAACAATGTATGGTGACTAAAATCCTTAACCAAAGCTCTGTTATCTTCTGGAGTTCAAATCCAGGTACAACCAGCAGCTGGATCCTCTCGGACTGTCAGTGGTGTCTGAAAAACACTCAGAGACTAAATAATTTAGATTACACCATTCTGACCTGTATAATTGTTTAAATGAGTAATGCAGCCACTAACTGAAAGAGGTCAACCATCTGTAGAGGAAACATAGAATTTGGTTTCATTTCCAAACAAACTTTTGAAGCGCCGTACTGTGGGAGGTAGGGAAAAGTCTGCTGACAGATCAATGGCTTATCTGCTACACCAAGGTTAAAACTTCTATCACTTGTAGAAAGCAATGTTAATAGAAAATGCTCCTGAGAGAGTAGGCTTAGCACAAATAAAACTTGATCCACTCAATATGTCATTAATTGTCTTTTTAAAATTTTTATGGTTTACAATGAATGTGCTTTAAACAGTTGTGATTGGTATAGATGGATTCTCATTACTCACTAAGGAAGACCACAACCTTATTTAAATATTTTTGAAAAATTAGATTCAACATGGAATTGCTGGATAGTATATGGCCTGTCAGTTTTCTTTATTCAGGAAACAAAAATTGCTGTTACATTAGAAATTACAATTTCATATCTCTCCTGAAAATATGAAGAGAACAGGTTCCTCCTCCAGAAGCAGGCATTTGAGCATGTGTGCCGTGAATCTTTTTATTTAGAACATATAAATATATAATATTTTCCTGTTCACTCATGCCTTGAAATATCTATTTTCATGAGTAAAAAAAGAATTTTGCAAGTGAAAGGATATTTTTTAAAATTTAAACCCCAAGGTACAATTTGCCCTTCCAGTTTGTGCACAGCAAACTCAAACACAACATTCTCAATGACTTATGACATCTCTGTAATTTTGATAGAATGTACAGTGGCATCAAAGTTTTTTCCTCTCACTTCCTGTCTTGGTTTTTTTTTTTTTTAATTAGAGAATATCTTTTATATGCAGGCTGCTGAACCTCACTTAACACTGCACAAGATTGCAACTCGACAAACATATATTATTGAATGATGCCATTCATCACATTCAGAAACAGAAGTGAAGGCCAATTTCATTTAACAGACAGTGTGAGGATTGCTGCAGAATGAACAAATGGTACTTTGTAAATGTTGCCCCACTCATTTATTAAGGCTCTCTTAAAAGATAACTATTCTTTGGAGACACTAGACAGAATATAAGATTTCATGCTGAAATTGAAAGAAGCATATTTTTCCTGAAAAGATGCTCAAACTCATATATGCTCACAAAAACCAACATAAATTGATGTGTTAGAGAAATTCATTATCATTTCTCACCCAGTGGTGAACTTCATTCTTTTATATGGGGAACAGAGTAAATCTGGAATTATCCCAAAACAATGGTTACCAATCCTCCTGCAAAATTCTTACATAGTAAGAGGCTAGAACAGTGTTCTCAAAAAACAATTCAATAATAATGAAAAAGGACCATGTCTGTGTCTGAAAAAATATTAAACCTTTTCAGGTTAGGATTGGGTTATCCAGACTATTCTAGTGGGAAATATTCATTACAGGTCTGAGAATTAATTAATGTGTCCCTTTGTCTTTACTTTATCTCTGAATTCTTTGCAGCTCAGTGCCTGAACCAGAAGCAGTAAGGACTAAATTATGTCCCTCCTAAGACTGCTTTATTGCCAGATTCAGGTTTAAACATAGAAGCCCAGAACCTATATTCTCTAGCTTCTGGTTAAATATATTAGCCATTATAACAAAATGTATCAGAAATATTTTGGCCTCTGAAGCCAAACAGTGAGACAAAAGAGAAAAGGATGATTTGTGAATCAATGGAGAATGAGAGCATGAGCTGTAAATCTCAGTCTTTTGTAGGCACCCATGTCAAGACTTTAGAGAACCTTGACAGGTGCGTCACAAGGAGCACAGGAGTATCACCAGTAGGTCATATGAGGCATTGGCTGGGAATAGGTATATTCCAGAGATGGACATACAATACTTGTTTTCGTAAAGGAATGTCTTGTTAATCTTGACAATTTAAACTCTGAAACTTTCTACTAAAATTCAATCATTCAAGAATTGAAATTGAGTCACTGACCCACAAATATTACCCCTCAATGATCCATATCTGACATTTCAGAAGAAGGTGAAATTCCAGTTGCAGGTCTTTAATTCATTTCTGTGTCCTGCAGTATGATCCAGGCCAAACATTAGCTTAGTACTAACTTAGAAATATTTGAACCTTTTTTAATAGACCATTTTTCTGAAAAGGTTTTAGAAATTTGTTGTGGGATTTCAGCAATAGCTTCTGTAAGAAAATTTCAGATAGATATCCCTTTATGCCCACACATAGATCATATTTTTTAGAGTTACAATTTTGAATATACAAGTATAAAATACTGCTTTATTAGTACAATTATGATATTATTTTTGCTACCATAAATATTCTGTACTACAACACACATCAAAAATTATGTAAATAATCACATTCTCCTAATTACATTATCTTGAGTTAGAGCCAGTTGAGATAGTTGGATTTTAAATAGTGTGACTGAAAAAGAAATCTCTTCTTGAATAGAAAGCTTTTGTAGGTAAGCAGGAATAGTCATCTGTATAAAAGATGAAATAGGGGCTAAGCGCTTCAGGGAATTTGCAAAATTGCTGCCACACACTCTGAGCACTTGACAGCTTGAACCACCCAAGCAAATGAGGTCTAAGGAATGGATATCCAGCAAGTATAAAAAGGCAGCATGATCTTCAAAATGGGCCATGTAAGTGAAGCAAGGAGTGACAGGTAATGACATTCAAGCAACAGATCTTCACTGCCTGTTCTCCATTCTTTCCTAAATCACCGTGTTTCAGTAGAGCAGACAGAGAGATTCACAGAGGTACAAATTAGGATTGAAATTTACAGTCCTCATAATGACATCTGTGAACATGAAGTTCTTCAAGAGTTCCAAATATGGCACTTAAATTGGTGATTTGGTCTTTGCCAAAAGCAGAGCATGGTAGATAAATGGTAAATAAATGGTAGATTTTATGGTAAAGGGGCTTTTTTATGGGGTTTTTCTTTGTTTTTCTTGGTAATGGTGAACATAAGGATGATACTATTACTTAATCTGGTGACTAGTAATCACAAATTCGATTCACCAAAATTCACTCTTAGAATATTAATATATTTTCTGATTTAGTTAAGGGGATCTGCTGTAACTTCCAAACAGATAGCAGACTATTTTAAAAAAATATGCATCTTTTAGTTCTAGTAGCAGAAGTACACGAGCAGAAAACAAAGTTTATTCTATTTTGTGGTACAGTAATCTCTGCTAGTTTACACAGTTTCTGCCAGTTCCTGAATATGTGCATTCCTAAACTAAGGTTTATGAACATCATGAGGAACACATGCAGTGCAGCTGATGTTTGTCATTATCTGTTTTATACATCATCAAAATCATGATGTAGGAGTGTCATGTTATGGTACTGTACTGCCACATTTAAAAGATGGATATTTTAAATGATGGATTTTTTAGGATCCTTTAAAATATTTTAATAGACTTCCTGTCTGTTAATTGATAAGCCAATTTTCCACATCCTGTTTAGATGGAAAATTTCAGGATATTGATGTAACATGTTACGCTCAGTCTCACATCCCACCTAGTACAACTGCTTTTTATTCCCATAAGCTTAGCAGTCAGGTCCCATTACATGAGATGCAGATTGATAATTCAGGGTACTCACCAGTGTAGTACCCACTTCATGGTTAGTTAGGCCATTGGCCATCTATTTTGTATTTTGAAAAGATAACTTTCTTTTAAAATGATGTGCAGAAATGCAAATTAAAATAGACTCACATAGTTGTGATGACACTTTTTCCATTTGTTACAGTCTTCGCAATATTTTGTATTTTTCTTCAAGCATAATTTTGTAGACATTTAAATATAAGAGACACTAAACTGTCATTTAAAAAAAAGTGTTTTGGTGAAGTGCTGGAAGCCCTAAAAGACTCAGTCGAGAGTAGGCAAATGAAAGGAACCAAAACTTTCTAGTTTCACACAAAATATTTTTATATAATTTTAATTTAATGTAATCATAGTACTGGATTTTTGACAGTGTGTACTAAGGGTACAAAGTCCTGAAAAATGAAGATTGCACAATCTGCTGCACAGCTCATATTGGTAAGACATCATTTATTTCTACACCGTCTTATGCTGCAAAGATAAAAGTAAGTGGAATCTGGAGATTCTGAGAATACAATTTCTTTAAAATCAATACAACATGAAAAACAGAAATAATATTTTATTTCTAATGGGGAGAAATGCTGGTTTATAATTGCAGTATACATTTGTATTTACTGCAGACAACATGCCTTCTCCTTTAAAGTATTTTAAGAACTGTTTAAGCCTCTTTTAAGTTACCAAACCTGGGACCTCTTGTAGAAATCTGTGCCATCACATCAGCATGTAAGTGCACTCTGCATAAAAAAGGATGGGGATTGATTTAGGCCGCACTACGGAGCCAACCCCAGGCTGAGAGTAGCTTTATTCTCTGCTTGTTTTCTCAGCTTTTTATTCATTTGCAATGAGGGAGTGTGGTGCTTTTTTGAAAATGACTCTCTTGATGAGGCCTCTGATTGTAAAGTACTTTCAAACTGGGAACTTCACCACCTTTGTTGCTGAGTGGATAACTTTTCCATTAAAAAATATGAACCTGCTTTCCACCAGTCCCTTTCCTCCTTTTCATTATTGTTCATGTGCATCGAAAGCAACTTTTCATAGCAGACCACTTACAGGAAGCTAGCAAAAAAAGATGTTCCATGTTCCAGTGCAATTGCGTGATAGCAACCAATATTTTCATTGCCAGATGGTACTAATAGCAGTTCTCTAAATGCAACCAGTATTTACCTAATCCACTTTATCTCTGCAGATCTCCTCTACGCTTCCCATCCCAATTTCATCTCCTTACAGTACCTGCACACCCAGCAAGGAAATGTGAAACAATTCAATGAATTTTAGTAACAAAAGTAACTGATTTAATGACAGACTTTTAGTGAGAATTTGTCCCTGGAAATGCTATAGTTTCTGCAGACTACTGCTCACTGCCCACCCTACTTCCGCTCTTCAGATGCTTCTGCCTAGACTGAGCCCACACTGCCTTACTCTCTTGCTCTCAGAAATCTCTGCTTCCTCATGAAAATTGGATGGTTTTTTTCTCATCATGGTTTGGAATTTACCTCTCCTATACATTAACTGTTCTTCCTACTATACTATGGCTGTAGCTGTCAGATCTTCAAATCAATGGTAATTTACCAGTGAAAAAAAAGATAGATACTTAACATTTTAGCAAAACTTTGGGCAATATTTAGCACTTGAGTGTTAAAAGAAGTGAGAATTCAAATTGTCAGCACTTAGCACTTTCATTCATATTCACTAATCTCAGGAAATTATGTCCTGAGAAACCGGCACATACTTAAAATTAAAACAGGCTGTTTAAAAAGGAGTCTGCATGGCATCATATTTGTCAGTATTCAAAGTAGAGATGATTATTTTTCTTTTTCTTATTAGGTTGGTAGCGGCATCTTCTAATAATTTATTGCCTCTTTGTTTTCAGGATCCCAGGACAGAATCTCTCACAACCCATTATTGGAAGACATTACCAAACTCTGTCAAATTTGGATGTCAGATTATGTTATACATTCTAAATTACAACAGCAGATGTTCTTTTAAAAAGTTGTGGTTTCTTTAAATGATCTAGCTGATGCAACTCTTTGAGTCACTGTGGTGAGAGACAAAATTGATGACAGGCTGATTTAGTGGTGCACTTTTTAACCAACAGTTTGAAGAGATTAGGAGGTTGTCAAAAAGATATCAAGAGAGGTAAAGGGATTAATTTGAAAAGTAGTTTTAAATTTAAAAAATAAAGAGTTTCTTTAAAAACTCTTTTAGAGGTGAGAGCACCTCAGTGGAAAATGGGCCATGAAGGAAATGTTTCCTTTGGTACTTTTTTTTCCTTAGGCAGATAATTTCTAGATGCCCAGTACCCTGCTAATTTTCTTGGAAAAATGTAATGTGAACATTTCTTGGCAAACATATTAATCTGTTAATTTTCTTAAATATTTCTTCATCCCTGGAATGTTTGAGCCTTAACAACAGTAAAAGATATCAATCAAGTCAATAGACAGGAAAGTGTTTGGTTTGACAGATAAATATTTTAAATAAAATCTGTAATTGTCATTAAAGAAATAGAAATGAAGACAGAAAATTACAATTAAAATATTTTCTTTTAAAATCTGTTGTAAAGTAAATTAATGGGCAGGAAATGGTAATTAAGATGTTTTTATCATTTCAAAAGAATTTATCAGAAAATGTTGGCATTGAAGATGGGATATAGATAGACTGATAACATGTGATGCAAGAAAGTGAGGTTTCCAATGTTATAAACCTGCCCATGCCTTAAATATAATATCTGCAGGTCCACTCTTAATTTTTGTAAGGAGAAGGGCTACTGAAGTATACAAAAAAGAGGACTGGGAACTCTCAGAGAATTTTACTCCTGGAATTTCCGTGTAGCAGCGTAAATTATAAGATTAATTGTCCCAGGTACTACTCCCAGAAACAAAGTTGTTCAATTCTTTTCCATTAAAATAACTACTTTGCCAAATTTTAGCAAACTTACCTGAACCCCACGTAGATTTTTACCTGAAATTTGACATTTCAGTATTTTTACTTCAGGCTGATTATATTTAATCATTTGTGTGTGCATACATTCATACGTATATATATTTTTTTTTTTTAATTAAAAATAGAGCTGCAGTTTCTAAGACTAGTAGATGGAAATAATCCACCACAAGCCAAACACACACTTAGAGAATTCGGTTCATATTAAAAAATTACTGAATCACTGTAGTTCATTTGTTCAGATGCTCCAGTACATAACACATCATGTACATTTAAGGTACCTATTGAAATTTGTTTAAAATGCACACTGTTACAAG
The DNA here is from genome assembly GCA_013396995.1 of Dicaeum eximium. Classification (NCBI taxonomy): domain Eukaryota; kingdom Metazoa; phylum Chordata; class Aves; order Passeriformes; family Dicaeidae; genus Dicaeum; species Dicaeum eximium. The sequence goes on along the minus strand of VWZP01010904.1, from coordinate 3,417,485 downwards.
GCTGTGAAAAAGAGTCTGAGTTCACACATAATCAGAGTTCTTGTCTCTGGGCAGTCCATCTCACACCCGAGAAAAGAGCCTGGCCCTCCAGATATCCACATATTGTCCCTTTTGGTTGGCAGGCAATGTGGGCAGAGGTGGGTATGGCCTGACCAAAGGAAACATTTGCTCAAAATATGCAGAAATATAGCCAAAAAATCGAGGAAGTAGCAGAAGCTTGAGCAACACATTTATAGACGAGAATAGGATCCATATGATGAAACCAGATAATTGCAGAGGCAGAGCTGAAGGGAGAAGTGGATTGGGCATGACCAGGAAAAAACAAAGACAAAGAAAGCAATGAGACAAAGGCAGAGTCAATTGATCACAATGTTCTACAATCAGGGTTAAAAACAGATGTCCAGAGAGCCTCAAGCTTCTGCAGATAAAAAAGCAGTTTATGATATTAATGGTTTCATACATGGACCAGGGTTGGTTCACATAAAGAGTAGCTCCTGTGTTGATGTTTGATACCAGAAATTCCATAGATTCAGAAGTCTTCTTTTTGACATAAAAGTCTTTTTTTTTTTTTTTAAGTTAGAAACTGTTCTAGACATGAGATGTTTGTTTTCTCAGTTAATGAATCAAAACAACTAAAGATGGTCTGTTTCCCAAATGTTGCAATTAATACTTTGATATAAATGCATTATGATGCAGCCATTCACTAGATGATCCTATTCAATATCTTCCAAAGTAGCCACATCTTCTTCAGTCAAACTAATAATTGCTTTATACCCAGGTTGTCACTTAGAGAGCAGGGATAATAACACCATCTATCTTCACAGAACTTTGTGAAGATAAATTAATTAAATTTTTAATAGCATTCAGGTGCTGCAGTAAGCATATCAAAATGCAGAAGAACAAATCTGTGGTGAACACTAAAAAAAATTGGAGATCACACTTCGAATAACTAGTCAAATATTTGGATAACTAATCTTTCATCAAAAGAGTAAGAAACTGTACAAAAATAGATAGGCTGAAGTAAAGAACCATAATCATGATACGTGTATAAAGGGGACAAAACAAAAGTGCTGAAACTATTACAGTTTTAGCATTACAGCATTTTGATTTCCTTTTTATAACCTCTTTCTAAAACCTCAAGGTTATTATTCTATATCTCAGTCTCTGTATGAAGAACAAACATGAACCACTATAGAAAAATAAATGTTTTGAAATCTTCCTTTTATATATGTTTACATCATATTCCTATGAGTTCAGAAGGACTGTTTCTTTGATTTTACTTGCTTAAAGTTTCATGTGAATATTCTATAAAGCACAAAAATTAGTCTGGTCTTCCTTTTCCAGCTTTTATTTAATCCATCCCACTACTCATTTTATCCCTGTTTTAAAGGAGTGAAAACAAATAACATGTAAAAGAAAATAGAGGATTGAAAGGTGAAGTACTAATATAAAGCAAGGAACAGTCATTTAGGAATTGTAAAGTACTTTCTGTGCTTTACCTAGGAAGTAAAGTAATGCCTTGTGTTCCAGTCCATGCATGCATGTAGCACATTTAACAGCAAAGAAAAAGGGAGAGTGAGAGGTAGGCTTATTTACCTGTATGCCATTGCCCTATGCTTAAACAAAAAAGATAGTAAAGTGCACCATTAAGTATGTTTGAAGTGATGCACTGTAAGCAGAGCAATGCTCTTTCTAATAATATATCTGTATTCTTAAAATTATCATCTTCAGCCTACTCCTACTGCCGTGCAACAGCTACAGCAACTCTGAAATTTTCGTTAATGCAGGATTTAACAATCTTATTTGCTATAAATTCTACTGTTCTTTATTTTTGCTTGCATAATGCAACCTTCTTTGCTTTCTGCCACAATTTCTCACAAAGACAACGTAAATGACTGCAGTGTGAAAGCAAGCATAATCTTTTGGTTCACTAACCAATAGATTATTTGAATCTCAAGCTTACTTAATGACATTCAGACTACCACAGAGTGGACTTTCCAATATTTTGGCAGGACACATGCTGTCCCATCCATTATTCCTCCCGGAGTGCTCCTGTATGGCTGTTGACAAGCACACCAAAGCAGAGGTTGTGCTGCCTGCAGAAACACACCCAGAGCCATGAGTTGGCCCAGGGCTCCTAAGGCTGTGCTGTGCCATTGCCCCACCACCACCAACACTACTACCACTACCACTTACTGTTCTTTCTATTTCCCTACCACCTGACTTCACATGCTGCTCAGTATTTTTTAGCACTCATCATCCAAATGCTGTAAAACCCACCATCCAAGTGCTTCAAAATATATATGCAATATACATATATATACCCCCACGCTACCCACAAAGGAGTAGCAGAGCTGTAGACAAGCAAAACTGAGACAGCCAAGACAGTGACTGAGCGGAAGGCTGGGAGGCAGAGTAAGAACCCAGAACATTCTTTTTGGATGCAGAGATCAGACATAGCCATAGGTAAATCCTTGGCCAGAACAGACTGTACTTCTATAAAATACAGGAGAAAGAGCATTCTTTCTCCTGTACTTGATAGAAATCTGTCCAGTATTGCTGAATAGGATTGAAACCTTCATTCCATGAAGGTTTCCTAGCCTGGTAATAAGACTTAGAAATCTCCAACTGGCAGACTAAAGTTTCAAGTACTGTAGGTAGTCCTAAATCAATAGGCTTGTTATAAAATCCAAATATTTAAAATAATATGAGCAATGACTCTGAATACTATTTGAGGTATAATTCAGTCAGACTATTCTAGGACTTTGGCGAATGTATCCCAGAATAGAAAGAAAATACTAATAAAAAAAATATTTACCTTCATAATATTACAGTGCTGCTTAAAGGATAACATCAATTGCTTTTTTTTTAAATGATGTATAATTGTTATACAGTGTTCCTTAAAACTTTCCCCAATTCAGGGATAGAGACCTTTTTCATTCTTTTAAAAACTTAGTTGGAGATAGGAAGGTTGGGAGATTTTAGTTTGTTTGTTATGTTCAAAATAACTGCAAGAGAGAAGAAAAAGAAACTTGTTGTAGAGTTGTCTAATCATGTTCAGAACAAACTTTTTCATGGAATTTTCAGTAGTGTCAGATCAAGCTAAATTCTTATGTAATTAACAAACATGACATGGTTTAACTCTTGAGAAGTCAGTAAGCATCATGGGTTAATTCTGAAATCTTAGTAGCTACATTTGTATAATTCAAGTGACCCTGGTTGTCCCTGCTACACCTCTCTGCTGGGAATGTTATCCCATAATCAATATGGAAAGCAACAAGAGTAGATGATATTAACTGGGGATCTCTTTCTGGGATCATAGACTCACTTGTGGAAAACTGTTGTGGGAAAACCAAGGATATCAAGTACAAGAGGACAAGAAATAAGAATCTGATCAGATTCCACATCCAAAGCAAGGACTTTGTCTTGACCACCTTTCTAGCTGAGAAATCAGTTTCAGGGAGTCAGCAACAGCAGTTTTGTAAGTCTGCAGTAAAACAGGATGCTACAGCATGTTTTCTGTTCAGAAACAGTAAGTCTGTTTCAATTGGGTTTTAAATGTCTTCCTAGGCCTGACATAATCCTAGCTGCAGGCTTTGTTGAACCAACTGGTGTTTATTTTGAAACTGACATCTTAATTCCCATAATCTGACTGCTCCTTGTAGGTCATTATCTCACCAGCAATGTGCTGACCGCTATACAAAAAGGTGGAAAGAGTAAAGAACCTTTAAATGATACGTTAAAAGTCATGCAGTTTTGTTTGAATTGCTGTGAAAGTTGTATTCATGTTTCTGTTTTCAGCTCCACTCATCAGTTGTTTGTAACTATGCTAGAAAAGATTCTCTCCTGGCTGGAGCCCAGCAGATTGGTGCTCAGCTTGAGAGGAACAGTATTATTTAACTTTGAAAATATTTATTGATTCATGTTTTAATTAGCAGTAAAAAGCAATTTGTTTATTTTCAGAACACTTTCCCCCTCACATTTAAGGGCAAATTCTACTCGTTTTGTGTTTCACTTGCATAAAGGTGACATTTTCATAGATGCTTGCTTGGCACAAGGCAGAATCATGTACTTGGTATCCTGCCCTTGCTTTTTGAAAGATCCAGAATTGGCAGCTTTGGTTATGCGTAGGGGGTTTTTGCTCTCTCTATAATTTGCTACCCAGATCAAATATGGAAATTTTTAACCCATATTTTGTGGCTTTTTTGCATTTTTGCATTTGTAGGTGTTTTTCCTGTAATATGCTTTGTTCTGACATTTAAACACAGAACAGATATGTTTAAAATGCTTATGCCTAAAATACTATTCATCATGTTTCTAAGTTTGTACAATACATTCCAATGAATAGTTAACATTTTGGGTCCCAAAATAATCTCAACAAACCACCATTTAATGTAGAAGCCAGGAAAAATGGTGGCAAGTAAATCCAGGTTTAAATGATCCTGCATTATTATCCAAAATCATGCATCTCAGCAGCATTCAGATGAGGAACCTTTAACAATGTCACTAATGTTACTGGTACTTGCAATGAATATAAAGTACTGATAGAAAGTATTAATTATTATCATTGCAGGCTTGAAACTTGAAGCAGTGTTATTTTATATGACAAATGCTTTGAGCATCCAACACTGCTTCTGAAACATTAGAACTGGGCAAAATACTCATGAGAAAGGTATTATTTGTTTTCAATAACAGCAAAATATATTTTTAAAAAATCTATTTTCTAATCTGCAATTGATTCAGAAGAAAATAATGTCATTTTCAAAATAATTAAATTTTGTTATTAATTATTTAGTTATTTTCAGAAACTTGAGAAATATGTCCTTCTATACCCATATTTGCACTCATGAGTACTCTAAAATCCTAATGAACTATATGGAGAGTGGGACATAGCAAGTTTTTTCACATTAGAGTCATTCTTACCAGACAAGTATTTTTAACCATTCTTTATGCATTGGAAAACAGATACTCAGACAAGTGAAGGCATATGCTTTGTATAGCATAAGTACAGGTACTGTGCTGTTGCAGTCCACAGCTATCTTGTTCCTTTGCTGATTGTTCCCAGTGTAGAAGAAATGGGAGACAAGCTGATGTGTGTGCTCACTGTCCCAGTGCTGCATTAACTCACTGGTGGCTATTCAGGTGCACGTGTTGGGATGTGGAATGCAAAGCTCTGTTCCACTGACCAACTCCCCTGATGGGGTGGCAATCTCTAGCAGAGAAACACTGCAACCAGCTAGGGGCAATAGGGTTTCTTCATTTCTCCACTGCTGTGAAAAAGAATACAAGTGGCAAGAAAAGGTTTGCTGGACAGCTGTTTACAGAGCAGATGCTAGATCAGTTGAATGCCACACTCAGAGTGGCTGCAAAGAAGTTCCAGCAACCATAGGTGCATGTTTGAGAAATTGCTGTCCATAAATGCCCTTTTACAAGACAGGATCATCTCAGCAGCAATGTCAGAATGTCTGGTATATCTTCTCAAACATCACTGCACCTTCTGAAAGAGAATACAGACCAAAAACCTAAGAGCTTGATAGCATTCAGAGGTCCTGCACTCATAAACAGTGGTCTAATTGTCAATAATTGCCTTTATCTCATGCAATTAGTTACAGGTATTGAGTGCTTTGCTGAAAAAAGTTTGTGAGTTTGAATTAATTCATGGATACATCGCTCTCATTTTGACCCACTGGGTGAGAATCCCTGTGAAACAAATCAGTGCACTCAAAATTCTTTCGATTTAATTTATATTCATTTATCATAGACAGGAGAAAAAAAAGAAAAAATACTGTTCTTTTCCTTATCTGGAAGGACAATAACTCCTCGTAAAGCTTTCAATTGCTCATCTCTCCACTTCAACCTCAGATATTTCTAGCATTCTGCTGCTACCTTTGTCTAGCAGAGAGGTTCCAAAGCTGCCATTCAAAGTGTTTCTCTCCCCACAGATGGGAACAGATCTATTATCCATAGCATCATCAGTCTTTGTCAGCCAATCTGTCAGCTATGAAGTCATAAATTACAGCATCCAAAAATTCTTTCTGTTCATGCTTCTTCACTATTATTTAAAAAAATATTTTTAAAATATTTATTTCAATCAATAAAAATAAAAATCTCCATTTAGCACTTCTTACAGTAAAATTCTTCTTATTCCACCATAAATCTCTAATGGTGGTGATTGAATGCCATAATCATGGGGAATAGAGCATGTCTGATAGAAACAAATGCCATGACTTACAGTTTAGCATTTCCTCTAAGTGAAGAGTTTAGATGAGAAAAAGGGTTATTTTGTATCTGAAGGCTGTATGTTTTAGCCATGCTGTGTAACTCCACGCAGTTGCACATCTAGTAAACACAAAAAGGACAAACAATTTTCACCTACAGGCCTGCACAGGCTCTGCCTCCATTCGTTCTGAAGTTTATATTCAGTTCTGCTGCCGTTCCTGGAAAGGAGCTTCAGAATCACTTTGTCGGTCACAGTGCCACCACACAGAAAAGCAATATATATGTGCACATTTATCAAGGCCTTAGAGCTGGCTAAGCAGCTTGCCTGCACTGCAGGCAGGGTGTTCTTGACAGTCACACATGTTCTGATCTCTTTGGGACATCTCTCTGTACTTCATCTCTCTGTGCTAGCCAAGGGGATCTCTGTTAATCCCCTCCTGTAAAATCCGCCTCAAATCGTTCCAGTAGTTCTCTTCACCAGCTTCAATATGAGTTTATCTCCAGTGACTATGGATGACCACAGCTACATACAGTAGTAAAATGATCCTGTTTCCTGTGCATTAGCAGGTACATGGCTTTTCTGGAAATACTTGATTAATCCAAAGTTGGTAAAGTAGAGGATTGTCTTTGCTTTTTTATCTATCCCTTGTCAATGAACATGAACCAATTAAATGTAAGTACTTTTCTTCCTCTTCCAGATAATTATTATATATATTTCCTCACGTTTATCTAATTTCACTCACGAGCATCTTGCTGTTGTTCTGTGGAACATTTTGATTATGAATCTCTCTCTTGTGCCATTAGAAAATCTCAAAAAATTTTTGTTTTGGTCAGTGTTATTAATGAAAGTGCTAATTAGCATCAGATCCTGTTCAAATCCCAGGAGAAATGGGTAATCTGTTAGCTTAACAATTTATTTTCAGTCCAAGTCATTCTTGTCTCTCTTAGTAATCCTACATCACTTTCATTCATTTTCCTCTTATGTCTGTCTAGTAAGGTGAAAGACTAGTTAAGATAACCTTAGATTGTTTATATAATATGCACATTTCCACATGAAAATGAGTGTGATGATTACCTTGTTGAAATGCAGTGGCTTGAAGAAATTCTGCACTGTCCTTATGTCTCACTAACCTTGTTTTCTCAAGTCCTAGAAGCCATTGGTTCCTTGTTTTCTTTCCTCTACTTTCTCTGTCTTCCATATAATTCTCATTAAATCTCTCCCATTCTTCCAGAGTGTGAAATTCTGTCTTCTCAGTCCCTTCTTCCTGATTGTAGTCACATTTCTTTTCCATGAAAAACTCCAGACTCTGCCTTTTCTTTCTGAACACAGTAGCCTGGTTAAAAGCTTTTTTATATCACAGAGAAACAAATTATTCACCAAGTTTCTCCTCTGACACAGATGATACCTGAATTTTGTTCATGGAGTGATATACCTGAAGACTGCATGTGTTCAAGGCCCTTTAGGAGTTTGATTAGCTCCTTGTGGCACAAGTATTCTAGGACTATGATAACTTTATAAAAATTAGGTCATTTATAAAGAATCATAAATGTTATTAAAATTCTGGAAAAATATTTTCCCAGCTATTTCTTAAGTCTGTAAATCTTTGGCCTCTTGGATATATACAATGAAGAAGGAAAAAATGCAAATTGACAGTTGTCAGCATATCTTTATATAGAGGCAGTGCTTCCATGCATGGACATATATATATATATGCACACACATATACATATATATGTAGATAAATCTATAATATTCCTGAACTAGTTACTCCAAAGCAGTTAGTATGTATAATGCAGATTTCCATGAGGTGTCACACTGCTTTCAGAGAACTAGGTAAGAGACTACTATATAATTCTCAGTTCTGAAATATTATTAAGCCAAAGAAAGAAGAGATCAACTTTAACATGTTGTTTTAATTTTAATTTATTTATCTGTTGAATATAGTTGTATTATCGAAGACCCAGCCTCTGGGAGGATACTTTTAATACGAGTAAATTAAATATAGTTGAAATGAAATCTTTACCACAGAAATGCATGGTCATCAAGAAGACATTTCAGAAATCATGTCTCTTTTCTGCTGCCAGCAATGTCATTGTAACAGTCAGTGAATTGTTTTGTGCAATACAGCAGGTATCATTTTACCATGTAATTCATTATTCTAGTTTAAATGCAGCACTGTTGATGATCTGGTCTATAGTTAACTTGGAGTAAACCACCAAAGTAGCAACTCACCTGTACTCTAAACATAATTGAAAACACCTGAACCTTGAGGGTGACATAGAAGAGCAAGGCACAAGGCATTGCCAGCAGTAACACTTTATTTGGAAATATTTCATGCAATGCTGCAACAGGAGGATTCTCTTGAAGTTGGAGCCATTAAATGGGTTCACTCTAAACCTCTCTGAGACATACAAGTGAATGCTCCAGCTGACACTAGAGTATTTCAAGTATATTATTTTGGTTATTTTGCATTTCTATTACATAGTCAATATATGTATTGTAGATTTTTTTTACTTGGAAATGTCTGATTTACACTATTTAAGTTAAAATTTTTAGTCAATGTAGAACCTTTGGAGGAATGTCTCTTTTCAGTCTCAAGAGATGAAAGGTGACTGAAAACGTGGTGCAATGGCATGGACTACTCTAGTGTGATTGTACAATACAAATGGAGAGCATGGAAACATTTTGAACTTGCTCTGAGTTACATTCTGAAAGCACTGTCTTACAAATACATATGAAAATGCTGCTTTGAAATAACCAACATGTAAACAATGTATAGCCTTTCTCAAAGGGAGAAAAAAGTGTGGAAAAGTAAGAGCATGTCAATACCAAGAGCAAATCAATATACCCATGTTACAAAAAAAAAAGCAGGATTTTTTTATTACTAAATACAGGACAATTCTCTGCAAAAGGTTTCAGACTCAAATTTATTTTTACCAGTGCCTGTGACCCCTTTAGAATAAAAGCTGGATGTTAAAGCTAGAGCAACAATATGAAATTTAAAACAGGTGTTCTAAAATAATGTTCACTGCATCCTACTAACTTTGAACTCAGGAGAGCACACATACCCACAAAAAAGAGAACATTTTCTTCTTTAACTGCTCTTTAGGACTTTTCTCTTCATTTTGCAAATATTTTTCACCCTGCATTTTCTTTCCATTTACTTCTCTATTGAAAAATAAGACCTGAGTTTCCACAGTATTTAGTTCCACTATCAAAGCTGAGCTTTGCTTTTTGTACGGTTTCCTGTCTAATGCACGTCTCTTAAGGATTTCAGTTCTGTTTTATACAGTTCATACTGACAAGGCTTCTGTTTTGGGAGAACTGGGCCAAAAAAACATTCTTCTTGACAAAGGTACTTCTAAAGATGTTATTTAATCATGAAATATAGCCATACATGAAATACAGAGTTTTGCATGTTCACAGAAGCTGATAGTCAAAATTGGTCATGAATTTATCATGTTTTAAGTAAATTTATATTCTGGACCTGACCCTACATTTTGAATATCATAGATATTTTTAATATCTGATCCCTAACTATTTCCTTGAGGTTGTCATAATTTTATTAGACTATTAATTATTATATTCACCAAAAGTCAGCTATTTTATAATAATTAGCACATGTAACATAAAAGATGAAACTATTTCTTAAAAAAAAATCAACAATGCTCTACTTCAATTCCATTGTAGTAGTCATAAAAAGAACTATCTTCTTCCTCCAACTACATATTTGTAAAATTATGAAAGAAAGAAAACGATGTTTACTACCTTTTTTCCCTTTTCCTGTTATATTTTTTTCCCATGGTGGTGTGAATATTCATGCTATCTGACATCTATCTTGCAGTCAAATAATTCTAGAGACTCCAAAAATTATATTGGTCATCTCTCTTTCTTTCCTCTTTGTAATTAAAATCGCCTTTTAAATCAAAGCTTTCCCTTTGTAAAAGTAGTGATTTAGTTTTGATAGCAATATGGTGTCATTCAGAACACTTCTCAGCATTCCCACAGTGAATGCAGAAATTTATCTTGACTTAGTCCATAAATGCCCTCTGGTGACTATCTCAAAAAGTGCAAGCAGTTTTTCCTTTGATATTACTTTTTTCAATCACCAGCACAGTAGTTCAGCCAACTAATGTTGAGATCATAACAGAAAATAAGCAAACAGAAATTTTACTGATTAAACTTTTGCACATAGAAGGCTTTCTTTAATTTCTGTTTCTGTGGTTCTAAGGGAAGAAATACGAATACTGACCTGATGGATGGATTTGAAATGCTCCTTCCCATAGATTTAAAATGCTTTTCACAAGAAAGATACTATAGAAAACCTAAATTTATTTAGATAGCCATTTGAAAAATAGAGATGCAGCCAACAGATCAAAGAGAAAGCAATGCTGAAAATTTAGAAACCAGAAAAATTGTCCATAAAATAAACACTAAAACATTTTTTGAACTATAAAAAAGATTTATATAAAGGTTAGACTAGTAAATTGAACTGAAGGTGCTTTCCTCAAAAATTCAGGTAAACTACAAAATTATTTACACATATTAGAGCCTGTTGGTTATTTCTTTATCCAACAAATTTCCCTATGTATTCTAGACCATTGTTCTTTAGGTTGTGACAAAATTACTGAATTTTATACCACTTCATCACCTGTGCATTGAGAGCCCTTAAAGTTATACTTGTTCTTACAGAGTGTCCATACTTCATCTCCTGGATTTTATCAACCTAATATGAATAAAGATTTGAAATTTTCATTTGTAAAATTTATAGGAACAGTAGAAAACACTCCAGCTTATAAATATGCACTGCATACTATTTAATTTGCTCACTCAATTGAAAATTTTCCTCAGAAGGATTCCTCTATTTGATGTCTCATTCAAGGCAGTTCTGGAAATATTTCTAAGAGAAGATCAAGGTAATCTTTCCCAGTTAGTCTGAAGATGCACAGAATGAAAGCAACAGCTCAGAACTGTCAGTAGTTAAGAAAACAAAGAATTTTTGAAGTTGGAAAGGTAAGGAAAATATGCCATTACTCACCTGATGGCCTGGTAAGAAAAAATGTAATTTTCTGTGTCAGTTCCCACCACTCACTTGGACATTCAGTAGAATGGATCAGGTCAATAAATATACACGTTTTATGCTTGCACTAGAAACATTCTAACCAAACACTGCATGGCCTAATAGAAGCTAAGAAAAAGAATCAGGTTACTCTATCCTTGTTTAATATTTTTCCCAATGAGCATTAGACATGTAATTTAAAACAATATAAAATGCTTTGAATTTGCTGAGACTAAAACAAGATAACCTGAGTGCATCCAGAAACACTTCAGCAATGACTTTGTGGAATGCTTTTTCAGTAGTTGGTTTGATCCAAAACATCTGTATTGAAAAATAATTTCAAATTCATGATAGCCTTAATCCCATTACAATAATACACTCTAATATGATGGAATTAATATACAAACAAAGAAAAAGTCATACCTTGCAATTCAATTCACTTTGGGGAATCTGGCCAAGAACAAAAAACCCATTGTTTTTCCATGAGTTAGCATAAAAATTATCTTCTTTTGCAATGCTCTGATAACATACCTAGAGGATAGCAGCACTCAACAGTCACACTGAGTACAGGTTTGATTTGCTACATTATTTCAAATGCATCATTAAACAGTGAAAATCATGTCTTATGAAGATATCTCGGCTGTGTCAACAAGTTAATCTTAAGAAAAAGGTTTGATTTTTCCTGTGTGTGACAATATGCCAAATCATGACGTTTCCTAAAATATAGGATTTACTATACTCAGTGTTCCTAAATCTAAATATATCCAAAAAACTAGTTTACTTCACAAGCATAAGCACTGTCATGAGAGACAAAAAAACCCAATACAAAAAAAAAAGCCCCCAAAACAAAAAAAAAGACCCAAATCCCTAAAACCGTGCCTATATTATTGTAAGTACAAGTGCTAACATAGATGGTGCATGTTAACTTTCACTATTTTAGAAATAAGCTAAAATACCAGAAAGGCTCAGTAAGCCTTAGTATTGATTGAAAAGAAGAAAATGGGTGGTTTAAGAGCCCCGTGGCCGCTCCTTTCCCTAAGAAATAAAAATAATTTTCTTTAGGACTCACTGTGTTATCTAGTGTCAGGGCTTGGGACATTGAGATAGGTGGAACTGGATGATCTTTAAGGTCCCTTCCAACCCAAACCATTCCAAAATTCTATGATTTAGTGTTTGTGCAGGAGACAATTGTAATACGCACTTAGGTAGGTAGGTAGGTAGAGAGCTCTCTAAATCTTTCAAATGCACATAAAAGTAGCTCCTTTAGCCATGAATTTTACCACTTTCATCTTCATCTTTCCTTAGTTTCTGATATTTAAGTAAATTCTCAAGTTGTAGGAATTTCTTTATAAGATATTTGCAGGTTCTATTGTCTCTTCCTGCGTTTTTGTCACATATTTACCTTAGTGTGATGCTGACAAATAATACTGCTTATTAGATATGGCAGGTGGAATAAAAATATTCCATGTAGACTGTACCCCTGGAAATGATCAATAGCTTTATTTCTACATTGCATGTATTTTTGGTGTGTCATTGTTATAGACAAAGGAACCCTGCCCAGTATGAATACCATACTTTTATCAAGATGAATCTGGAATGCTTCCTAGGTTATACATCTGCTTGCTCCATCTAATTTACATATCAGAAGATATGCTGACCAGGGGATATGGAGAGTAATTATATGTATTACAAGTTGTTAGGCTACTATTTCTACAACTGGCAAAGACTCATCACCACCACCCCCTAAATCTAAATAAGCTTCTGGTGATCTGGCTGTCAGAAGCAAGTTAGAATGCTTGTGTGCCAGATACAACCAGCTCTACTGTGTTTACATGCTATCCTGGACATATTGCAAGGTTGTCACAAGCTAGACATTTTGCCACTGACTAGAGGACGGTAGCTTTTAAACATTCATATGTTGCACTTAAGATTCTTTATCCTTTCTGACAGCTTCCCATTTCTTTACTAATTGTTTTTCATAAGCTGTGTTTAGCTAGTTGATGAGCTCTGGACAAAAGCAGTGGTAGAGGCAGATTGAAAATAAATGAGTTGCTTTTAAGGAGCAGAGTGTCTTCTTACAGTAGCTGCTATAGCTGGTTGTCCTGTCCCTCCAGCACACAGGGACAGTGTCAAGACTGCAGAATACCACTGTTAGTTCACAATGTGCTTCATAAGCCAAATGGCATATTATAGAGAGGCCTGGCTGCAGGAGGCCACCTAAGTTTTGCTGCTGTGAATGTTGCTTGACACATGTCCAACAATTAAGACAATAATTATTGGGTAGTATAATAGCTTGTACCTTAGTTTTAAAGAATTTTAAATAATTTGTTTGAATTTCAGCTGTCAAATGGTATTTGTCAGTACTCAGGTCAGTTACTAGAGAAGAACTAGGTTTTGCATGTTTCCCCTGAGACTCCAATACAGAACTTGGCTTTTCTTTGTTTTTCCTGGCTGTTCTTTGTGCCCCATCAGGAATGCTGAAACATTAGCCCAGGTCTTTTATACACACATAGAGTAAGTGTATAGTGTTATACACAGTGTCAGGTCCAGAATGCTTCAAAAAAGATTAGCAGGGAACATGCAGTCTAGAGTAAGTAGATATGTTGGTTAACAGTGACTGTGTCTAAGGGGCAGACTGTAATTTTGGAGAGAACACCTTGGTGCACTTAAACCTTTTGGCATGAATCTGAATTTGCTCTGTGTTCCACAGGTCAAAATTCTGCTTGCTACTGACTAAATGAGAAACACAATTAAAATTCTGACAGAGATTTTCAAAAGTAGGCAATATTTTTAAATGGATTTAAATGCTGCTTTAGCATCAGCAACTCAGCAGAAGGCATTGCTCCATCTACTTACCCGGCCACGTTTCCCTCCGAGAAGTAGGACACTAAAATTGTTCTCAACTCACCTTTAAAGGACTGGTAGGCAATGTGAGATGTCCAGCAGAAATGCAAGAGATCTTTCATGTCCATGCTGTTGAAGAAATAAGGGAAAAGTTTACCCCAGGCTGGTTTCTAATATTCAATTTAATACAGACAGATTTCTTTGCCTGTTAAAAGTGCATGCTCAGAAAAGCACATTTCTTGAGAATAGGTTTCTTCAATGATGTGCTAATACACACTTATGTTCTGAACTTCAGTAGACACTTTTGAAAAATGGTCTTTATCTTTGGAACCATTTATATAAATGTTCCGAGTTAGTCGGTTTGGCTTGCACAAAGAGAATGACAATAATAATTGTTACAGAAAGTCCCATAACTATGATTTTTATGAAACAGTAATCAATATTGAAACCTTGCATAAGGGGTGATATGGTGTAGCTAGAAAACTTTCATTCATTGATTTAAGCTTTCATATACATTAACACAATAACTTCTACAGAGAAAGCTTATGGTAGTGGTTTAGTGTAATACGTATTTAGCACATCTATTTCTAATCATAGTTAATCATCTTATTTCTCCATAACAGTTGTGAAAAATACAAAATCATCTAAAGAGAGGATACACCATTCTGTCTGATAATGAAAAATGTCTTCAATACTTAGGTCAAAGGAAAAACATGCTAAATTAGGTATATTGAGTTTTCTTTATTATCTTATACTGTCAAAGTATTCCAAAAGTTTGGAATACTTGGAGTCATGAGAACTTTAGAAAGTAATTGATATTGTACTCTACAGTAGATAAAGAATTTATTTATTTATTCTGTAAGTCACCGCTCTTTCTTTATTTCATACTTTCTGCATACACATGAAGAGATTTTTGATTTGATTCTCCTGTCATACTGGTGGTATTATGTCTGATCATGAGGTGAAAGGAAATTTGAGTACGCTACAGAGCCTTTGGATCAAATGTGCTGCATAGCTCCCACAATAGTTCTGCAACCGTCATGCCCACCAGCTTTTCACCTTCTTGTTTTTCCTTGTTAGATATGACCTTTAGAAATATGAAGTGTTCAGCGTTATCATGTGATGTTATATAGGTACAACATCTAGCTTCCAGCATGGGATTTCATTTTAGAAGCTACGAAAATGTAAAATTTGGTTACCTCAACGAAGTTAACCACATGCTGGATGTTAGCAGACATCTACCAAAGCTACCAATAATGCAGAACTGGGCATGTAGTATTGCATCTAGCAAGAGATTTAGCTACTCTGTTAGATCTTTATAATTATAGCTGGTTTATTTGCTATATCTGGTGATTACTAAATATACTACTATATTGTTTGAGAACCATCCAATATGAGCAATCATATTCATTAATCTTTGAATTGCACAATATTAGTCTAAAAATATTATGGTCTTAGTCTAGAAATGGAATTTGGTTGTGCAGCTGACAAATGCATTTTAATGGTTAAGGTGCCTTTAATTAAAAAAAGTCTTACTTCAGACTTAAAAGATTTATTTTTATTCTTCAATAAATAAAATAAAATATTAAGTAGCTACAAAAATTAGACATAGTATTCCAACGTTGTTGCTATGACTCTGATTCTTTTCCATTATTGTATTCCAGGGGTAAATTGTTGTGCATTATATTACCATAAGTTTTTCCTTTTAACTTTTCCAAAGTTGATCAAAAGAATTAATAAAATTTGATGGAAATAATTTATAAGATACATTAGAAAGTTCCATAATTGTGTTTAACTAAATCCTCTTTAAAAAAACCCCAAAAAACCAAAAAACGCCCAACCAAAAAAAAAACCCACAACATTACAGATTTGCTAGGTATGGTCCAAAGACAATTTTACAATTATTTCTTCTTTATTTTTGAGAAAGTAAATTGCCCCACTATCCATACTAGTGACAAGAAATTGAATTGTACTGAACCTTTGTGGGATATGTGCATTAGTCCAACCAACTAAAGAGCTGTAAACACTGATGATGACTTATTAACTGTTTCTTTGGGATGTGCAACAGAGAGTAGTTGCTCTAGAAAAATAATTTTTTCATGACAGTGGTATCTAAAATATAATGTTGTTTATTTTAGTATAAGACTCTCAGTGTGCATTCCAGATGTCAAAGGTTTGTTGTCAAAAAAATGCATTTACAGGTGTAGAATGATCTAAGAACAAGAAGCAGGCCAAGACCATTCTGAAGGTGCAGACTACGAGAGGAGTTACCTTTCTTCCTCCTGCATTTCTTTTCCTTATCAAATATTTGCAGTCCCTCAATTCACATTAAGTATCATTTATGTCTACACACACACACACACATATATATATATATTCATATGTGCTTATGTCTTAAATGAATAAAATGTAAGATATGATCACTTAAGGGAACAGGATACTTTAATTACAGTATTTTAGTGGTGTTAAAATTCTAAGAAACATCTGGAAGACCAGATAAAATAGAGAAATGTTTAGCTTTGTTATGAATAACACACCAACATACAATTAGGTTTTAATGGTTGTAACTTAACAGAACTGTTGTATGAAATATTTTGTTTAGCATTCATTAAAAACTGCTAATGTACTTGTGGCTTTTCATGGACTATATTTTTATGCATATTATTAGTGGAATACAAATATGCAAAAAACCAAACAGTTTGGTACTATAACGTGAAAAGAAATTTACACCAATCTTATTTTTAATTTGTATGGGAATATTTTTACCACAAATTCCATATTTTAATAATACTATCCCAACTCTATTTTTTAAACTCATTTTGTCACTGTTTTGTAACAGAAACACTGTAAATATTATAGATGTGGTAAACTATTATACTTGTTTTCTTATAAATGAAATGATCTGTGCCAACACTGACAAAATGAATTAATGTGTTACTAAGGCAACAGTCACATTATATGCTTTCTCTTTCACAGTATGCGGTAGAGCATATGGTTTACTCTTAATGGAACACTAGCTTCTCATTAACATACCAGTAGCAATGTCAGAACTTACAAACCAGCATAACAGAGAAATGGAAAAACTTATAAATTAGACCCTTTCAGTATTATTGAGTAGAAAATGACTGATGTTCCAAGGTACAATATTTAGCTAATACAGTGCCCTTTTCTGCATCTTTCTTCTCAAAGGGAAAAAAAAAAAATATTTAAAAAACCAAAGCAAGAAACCCATAACTTTTTCTTGTTACAAATGCAAATATTGGTCCTTTTCTACTTTAAAGTGATTGATATTCTTATCATTTTTAAAAATGTGTTTCAGTGCTTCTCTTTCTCATGTCATGTTTTACATAAGCTTTGTCTTCTCTGGTGCATATTAATACCAACATCTTCATGTGGAAATAGAAGTGTTCACTCCTATAATGGATTATCCCAACAGTAGATACAGTAAAACGAACAGGAATTGTAAAATGAACAATGAAACTTCCTTGACCATTCAGGATCATGCAAAAGAAATGGATACACCAGTTTGTTAGATCATCCTGTGGGAACAAAACAATCCATCAGATTCTCATCGGAGTGGTTTGGTGTTGGTTGCCATATTAAAACCAGTTGCCCTAACTGAAAAACTTACTACTTTATGCCAACTGAAGTATTTTACCCTTTTTGCCTTTTATCTTGGGAGTGTCTCTGGCAGGACAGCACTAGGAGGTAAGTGCGTGCTGTAAGGAGAGAGAATCTAAATTTTTCTTATTTTCTGCCTTTACAAAGAGATCAAGTGTGAATTCTGAGCGTGACTGACTAAAGCAGAATTAAAACTCTTCTGTGCAATTTGTATTTTCAGTTTAAAAATTCATAACATCTTTCCCTCTGAAAGTTTAAAAAAACCTCTAATAGTAAAGAAAATATAAAATTATAGTGTATTTCTTTTGCTTCAGCACTCTTATCTTTACATCTCAATACAGTAGTGATACAGCTGGACGATGGTCTGGTCATAAGTGGTTGTCTGCTATCTAAGTCACTGCAGGGGTAAAACTTGAACTGTCTAAGATTGGGTCAGTTCAGGGTTCCATGAGAACTGAAATCCAAAGCTGAAATTCCAAATATTTGATGCCACTAACTATTGGATCTCTAGTCCCTTGGTAGACTGCAAAACATACCAAAGAAAAGAAAGTGCCACATCCCACTGGATTCAGCATGAATGCCCTACTTCTGCTCACAGTGAAACTCTTGTGTCAGCAGTAGCTGTTCCAGTGAATCAAAAATTACATAAAATAACACTAGGAAGATCACCACAACCTTGTTCTTTATGTTATATTAGGTTTAAAATCATAACTATAGGTGGGTTTTAGAAGTTTTTTTATACTCCTTTGAGGGCACAAGAAAACCTTGATTAAAAATTTGTCATGAAATATAAACATGCAATTTCAGACTTAGACATTTAAAGTAATGAAAGACCAAAAGTTTGCTCAGCTTAGTCCACTGAGAATTTTCTTCTTACTTATCATCAGTTAAGCTCTGAAGCCCCCTTTCCATTCTTATTCTTTCATTTGTGTATTTCTTTTAACTCTGCAGCATGCTCCTCTGTTGTTGGTGATGTTTCTACTAATAATATTTAATGACCTAAGCTCCTTAGAGTCAGCAAAAGTAACCACAGGCTGAGGCCAAAGCAAGAAAAGGCTCCATAGTGTGAAAGCAAGAACTGTTTATATCCAGGTGCTTGTGGGGGGTGTGACTGTGTGTGTGGGTAAATAAACACAGTAAGGCATACTTCATTTGTGGAATCCTATTCTTCCATTGAGAGGAAGTCATCAACAAAAAGAGTGTAATTATCAGACTAGCCTAGCTTCTCTTTTTTTTCAACTGTATTGTGTATCTGCACCTGAGTGAACCCTTATCTCACCTCATCGAGGATACCTAATCTGAGTATCAGTTTAGCTTCACTAACACAAACTGTTACTGCAATTAGTTCTACACTAATTCTGCAGTGATGTCTGTCCTGTATATATTTTTACTAACAGAAGTAGTACTTCCATATTATTTGTAGAATATAAACAGGTTAAGGAGGAGGAAGCTTTGCGAACTACTTTAACTTTATGAAACAAAAAGATAGTATCCCTAAGTACAAATTGCTTGTTAACTCTATTCTTTCACAATCAACCTCTGCTAAAGAAGCATTTGTTTTTAGCACTCAGCTCTGCACTTCAGCATTATAGGACATATATTACCCTGAACAGTATTGATGCTAACTCCTTCCACTTCAATAAAAATAAAGCGCAAAGGGCTGTTTGTTATTTCAGTGTATATTCCCTCACTGGACCACTTCTACAGGGAGAAATCAGTGTTTGTGAAGAAGTTGCAGTTATTTGTAATTGCTTTACAATACAGTACATGGTAATAAATGTCTCTGAATGAAGTTACTGATTTAAAGAGATAATTAAAATGTATGTCTATCTGACTCCAGTTCCTGCCAGCTTTAGTAGCCACTATGCTGCCAGCATCTTTGTTATGTTTAGACAAAGAAACTCTGTGTGGCATTAACAATGAAACTCTATGTTGTTTTAACAATACTTAAGACAATTGCTGAAATAAACATTTGGTCCAAGCTGGAGAATTTCAATACTCTTGCAATTCTGGTGAGGTGCACATACTCTACAATGGTTTTTTTTTCCTAGAAAAGCATTATTTCATTGACTTTCAGCTGGTGTTAAGACTTGAAGACTTAGCTAAGGCATCAGGCAATGCTAGGCATTCTCTTCAAGAGAGAAAATTAATTAGAGAGCAAAGGAAGCCAGCATGCTTATCATTTGATCAGGTCTTTGACATAAGTGCTTCGCACTTTTTTAAAGCCAAAAGCTGTCTTGTACACCTGCTCAGAGGTCTCATCAATTTTATTTGAGCAAGGCAGTTCTTTTAAGCCTGTCCAAGGAAAAAAGTGGCAATTTTGATGGAGAGGGAAAAAGAGAGAAAGATGTGTTGCAAGCTCTTTATCTTGATCTCATTGTTTGTTTCTCCACTGATGTATGTAATGAAACAAAGAGGATTTAATCATGGCAAACAGAGGACTACTGGCACCCAGAGGGATCTCATTTTCTCTCTTACAAGTCTATTTCGTTTCAGGTTGCAACATCTTCTTTTCAGCCTATCCACAAGGCCGAGTTTCTTACCTGGGGCTTAAACTTGTGAGGCGTGAAGCTCTTTTGTTTTGACAGGTGCTCTTTGCTGCTCTTCAGCCTAGCATTGGTGGCGCTAATACACAGAACAAACTCAGATATGCTAATGACTGTAGTTATCAAAATTCTGTCTGTAATGAGTTTTATTAATTTGCTTCACTTTTAATTCCCAGGGTAAAGTGGTAAAAACAAATTGTGCTGATACAAGAGTGAGAAAGATGGTTGGTTGTTACGCATTGCAAGGATTTCTCCAGCTTCTATAAATTCTCTGGAGTAATGGAAATATCATAAACTAGTGAGAATCAGGCCATAACCTCTGTCACAAAATAGCTGCATACGAGGTGTTCCAAATGTAAATAAAATGTGCAGAGACAACTGAATATAGTCCTGTTATTATATGGGTTTCAAACTCTTCCAGAAAAAGAACTTTTTTCTGCTGACCAGCGGCCCTGAGATTAAGATATTATTTGCACATTTTAATCCTTAACTGGTGGAGTAAAAGGTGATAATGTAATATTAAAATAATATCAATAATAAATAATAACACATCTTTAAGAAGAAAAGGTGGACATTCTCACCTTAAAGTTGTGAATGAATATCCTTTCCTTGCCTTGCCTTGCCTTGCCTTACCTTTCCATGCCTTCCTCCATTTGCCTTACCTCACCTTGCCTTCCTTTCCCAGAGCCCTACATCACTCATATACTCTTAGATATATCTTAGGTACAATTTGATGGCTAAAGTCTAAATATTCATTTTAAGGTTCTCAATTAAATTATGTGGAAGTGATGTACACACTGTTCCTTTATGGTTTAGAAGGAGCTTTTAGGCCTCACACTGTAGGATAAAAAGCCTGAAGAAGCAAGAAATATTGGCTATGGACAAAACAAAGGAAAAAAGAAAAGAGAGAGCTCTCTGGGTAGAGAATAGACATTAAATTCAGGTTACAATATAGCAAAATTATTGGTAAACACTGATTCAATTACACTTTGTTTGATTGCTTTAGTGATTTAAATCCAGTTTTAGAAGAATTATTGTCCCAGTGATTTGGCTTTTCTTTTCTATGCTTTTCTTTGTACTTTGAAAAAAATACAGCTGTGGAACCTTGTAAAAACAAGAATGCATCACTTCTCTGGAAGCTACTCAGATCTTAGTATATCTGAACTTCTAAAAGAGGTAAACAATTATGATAACTTGGATCTGAAATCATCAATGGTTTTTTACTTTTCTTACCTCTAATTTTATCCTATTGGTAAACTTTGGGGGGAAAAAAAAGGCATTTTATTGTCCCACTACAACACTGACTAGATGGTGTGTCTTGTCACCCCCATTTCAAATAACTATGGAAGATTATGTCATGGAATCTTTGAGGGTGGAAAATATGTCCAAGACCATCAAGTCCAGCCACTAACACTGCCAAGTGTACCACAAAACTGAGTCCAAACACATCTATATGGTTTTTGGGCACTTCCAGGGATAGTAACTCCACCACTTCTCTGGGTAGCCTATTAAAATGCTTGGCCATGCTTTCAGTGAAGAATTTTTTCCTAATAATTAATTTGCTTATACATATATTGTATATCAGATATACAATATATGCCTTTCATGATCTTGCCCCTTCTAATGAACTGGCTTGTCTACTTTGATTAAAACAATCAGAGAAAATCTAACTAAACCTAAAACTAGCATGAAGTACTGCTTGTCAAAAACTGTAGGGTTTTAGGCCTCAACTTTTTTTCTTGGAAATAAAAAGTGATTTTTAAAAAAATTTGTCTGATAAACATAAGTTTGTTAAACTCTCATAGAGTTTTGTTTATTTGGTTTGGTCGGTTTTTTGTTTGTGGTTTGGCGCTTTTTTTTCTGGAAGGATACTCTTGACACTTGAAAACAAAATTCTGCATAAAAATCTGTTTGGATGTTGTGTATTTGACCACTTTTATTTAGAGCTACATTCATACAGACTCCTACAAGGGAGGAGGGGCCTTTATCAAGACTGTGAACTTTGGAAGGGAAATTTTGCCCAGGACCACCAGCAGAGTACTTGCCTATGGCTGAACTCTTAGCAGATATTTTAACTTAGTGCTGGCAGGTGCTCCTCTTTCAAGGTTTCATCCTGATGCCCCATGTTTACTTTCATTAGGTACTTTGGAAGGATGAAGAGTTGAGTGAACCCTGCTGAGATTTGACCTGTGATTCCAGGGTTCTAGATGTTGGTGATCTGCTTTTCAAAATAGCCATCAGTTTGTCTCAGTGAATTGGGCAGGAAGGAGAGAGGAAAACCTTTCAACATTACCCCAGTTCTGTTATTTTTAGGCAGCTCTGTTTAAAGTCATAGGGTTTTGTAACATTGTATGGGCAGATGGACCTAAAGTTTTGCAATCCAGATTAAAATTTGCATAAAAAAAAAAATTGAAAAGCAAGAAGCAGCACTAGTAAATATGACAATTCACTAAAATTAGAGAGAAACTGAGCTTAGTAGCCTTGTTGGTAAATGTCTGGAGTACAAGAAATGTGCCTAAAAGGGTGTCTATGTAAAGCCCAGAATAAAGTGTGCCTCAATAACTTTCAAGTGCAACTTGCACTACTGTTGGTGAGCCTTTCATGGCAGTAGAATTGATCAATCAGGTTTTGGCCAGGACAAGTGATTGTACAATCAGGTTTTGGCCAGAATTGCAGACACTAAGAACTAATTGAAAAATAGTCCACTATTAACCAATAAATGCTTTGTTTGTTTGCCTGTTTGTTGGTTAGCTGATTTTTTACACTGAAGCTCTTGGATGTAAGTGCTTTTAGACTGGGGGATGATTGAGGGCACAGCTGATTTCTTTGTTGAACCTGAAGATCAGGTATTTCTCTTCTTCTTTTTCTCCTCAAATCAACTCTAAAACAAAAACATGAGAACAGAAAAATGAATCAGACAGAAGTTAATGCCTGAAGTTTGTGGAAAAGAGTTGTTCTATATGTACTATACCAGAAAACTTCCAGTCTCTGAATGAGGATGGGGGGCTTGAAGTTCTTTGTACAATATTCAATCAAAAGGTTTTGCACTTGATGGGGAAGATAACTAGGACAAGATTCTACATCTATCATGTGGGAGAAATTAGAGTGTCTATATGTATCATTTTTTCTGGAGTGAAAAACTCAAATCGCCTCTGTAAGCCTCATCCTTATTCTTTTGTCTTGCTGTTTTCTGGATTTATCATTGAAAATCTACCTCCTTGCTTTTGCACTTTCTGCACACTACTGCCTCTCTGATCCATCTTAACTCAGGCTAACACAGTGAAATCTCTTCAGAGCAAGGTTGCCCCAGCCTTTTTAGTATGCAACACAACATACAGTTTGACTTGTCTAGTTATAATTATTTGCCACTTTGATGGAATGTTTTATTAATTCCATATTCTCCTTGGAAAAATGCACATAATGTGTGAATCTGTCAATGCATAGTTTCCAGAATGTAAACACAATCACATCAGATTGCAAAATCCACCTTGTTTTCAAGTCTAAGATGCATTTCCCTACTTTCACTCTTTTACTTTTATTCTAGGGCCTGCAGACATAAGACATACAACTCTAAGCTCTAGTTGCTCTAGCAGTGGAATCCCTACCTGATAGCAGCTTCCTTGCAAATTGCAGCAGGTGGAATGAGAAGCTGGGAGCTGATGAGGCATTCTGCTGAGTGAAGACATAGAGTCTTTCCCCATCTTTCTGAAGACAGATGAATTCCCAAGGTTTTCCTAAATAGGCACAGATTTTTAAAAAAAGGCATTTATGATATTTGTTCTTTTTCCAGAACTTTATAATCTCCTCCATTGTATTAAGTAAAAACCAATCTCGTTTTAAAAAAGGAGAACAAAACTTTTGCTCCAGTGGAAGTTGATTGCATCATTGATTCAGTGCTTGAGGGGTTAAATTGTAAAGCAGAGAGCTCACTTTTCAGAGAGAGTCTAGGACTTCAGGTAACAAAGGAGTTTGAGTTTACTGCTGGGATAGGAAGTGGAACAGCAAGGTTCAGCTTTTCTGAGGGAATCTAAGAGTAAGCCAAGAGGCCAGAAGGTTAAAGGGCAGTGCTCAGGCTTCCCATCAGTTCCAGAGACTCCAAACATTCAGGCATTCAGTGGCTGGATTCCCTCATGACATTCAGATGAATGGCCAGTAGAAATGAAGAACTAAAACTGGTCCTGCTTTCAACTCTATAACTTGTACCCTCCCTTATTCATTTAAATTGATGTAATAATCAAATAATAATTCTGCTAAAAGTGACAGGCAAGAAAAAAAAACATATTTTCTCAAATGTTCTGTCTTTGAACATTATTCCCTATATGTTTATTTGCAAGCAGAAATGCAGATAAACCCAGTGCATGTACAGAGAGCTCTGACTTCATTGTCCTTTGCCATGAATGTGTGCAATAAGGTATATTTTGCACTAAATATAGCTTTTTAGAGGACATAGTTTCTCAGAACATGTGGTTTAGAGGGTTTGCTGAAGCTCAGAGAGCAAGGCTTAGCAAGCTACAGCAGTAGGACCATAAGTTTGGAAAGACAAGCTACAAGACTGTAGCTCATCACTGCATAGTAGAAAGACTGACTAATATTATAACATTTATTAATGACTCCAAGCAGCTAGGAACCATTCTGTGTGCTGCTTTTGGCTAGGATGAAAAGTGCATTCTGAGTTCTGGTTGATTACAAAGACCATGGACAATTTTTAATTTCCCTTTTCACTGTAGATAACAAAAAGTTGAGAAAATCTTTGCTCATATCTCCATTTGCTTATCCAGCTGTTGAATTTTGCCCCAGTTCTTTAATTTTGACATCATTACACTGTTTTTACTTCATTTAGGCTGTTTCTTTGATGAATAAAATAGCACCATAGTATAATTTTGCCTCCTGGACTCCTGATGGTCTCTACATAAATTTGCTTTCAGTGCCTTGTGTTTATTTCCAATTATTATGCTCCTTGTATTATACCTTCTGATTGATTTTGTGTGTTTTGAGAAATGGCTTCTACAGTTTCTTGATTTCACAGGATCATAGCATGGTTGGGCTATGAAAGGAAGCTCTGGAGGTCATCTAGTCCAATCCTCCTGCTAGAGCAGATTCCCACAGAACAGGTTCCACAGGACCACCTCCAGGCAGATTTTGAATATGTCCAGAAAAGGAGGCTCCACAACATCTCTGGACAATCTGTTCCAGTGCTCTGTCACCCTCAATGTAAAGAGGTTTTTCCTCATGTTCATACAGAACTTCCTGTGTTTCATTTTGTGCCTATTGTGCCTTGTTCCGTTGCTGGGCACCACTGAGAAGGATCTGCCCCCATTCTTTTGACACCTGCTCTTAAGATATTCCTATGCATGGATAAGATCTTTTCTCAGCATTCTCTGCTTCAGGCTGAACAGGCCCAGCCCCCTCAGCCTTTCTTCATAACAAAGATGCTCTAGTCCCTTAATAGTTTTTTTGTAGCCTCTGTTGGACCCCCTCCAGGAGCTCCATGTCTTTCTTGATCAGGGGAGCCCAGAACTGGACAAAGTACTCCAGACATGGCCTCACCAGGGCTGAGGAGAAGGGGACAATCACCTCCCTTGCTGTTTTAGTAGAGGAGTGACATTTTTGTACCTAGATTTTACATGGGCACTTGCATGCTTCAAGAGAATTGTACCCAGTGTTACAACAGCATTTTCATCACAGTTTTTAACGCAGAAGAATTGATTACCCCCACATGTTTTCATGGCCTAGCTTCTCTACAGTGAAACATACACACAGCTCATAACCTAACCCCATTTGAAAGCCAAATTTTGAGCCCTCATTTTCTTTTCTTTATTTAGCCCCCTTAGAGTTCACCATGCAACCAATGAACAAGTGACAATGTAGGTGTTTTATCCATGCCTGGAAGGGCTTCTATGCCAGAGTTCAACTGTCTTGCAAACAGCTTACTGGAACGCTTGTAAAAATTGATTTTTGGTAGCTTCTGGTTGTATTTGCAGAAGACAAAAGATTTATTCATAATCTCATATGCTGTGGC
This sequence comes from Dicaeum eximium, assembly GCA_013396995.1. NCBI lineage: Eukaryota > Metazoa > Chordata > Aves > Passeriformes > Dicaeidae > Dicaeum > Dicaeum eximium. The sequence continues at coordinate 3,391,176 of VWZP01010904.1, read as the reverse complement.
ATATCAAAAAGACAAGTTTGACAGCAGATATTGATAACTAGGGATTTTTTTAGTTCATTGTTTTTTTGGCAGGAAGTGATGGGGGAGACATTAAAAAAATCTGTAAACAGCAGATCTATATAATGAATTTTTTAAACCAAAGTACATGAAATTTAGCTCCCTGGATGCTGAAGTAATATATGTTAGACTAGTTACTATGATTCACAAAGAGCCATCTTGCTGCTTAAGTACACTTCCAGCTTCAGCAGCTGTTTTGATTCATAATCTGTGCTGTAGCAAGGTTTATTTTAAAATACCAAGCAGGAGACAGGGCATTCAAACATCAATTACTTAACCAAGAGGATTCAAAACCTGAAGTGCTTAAAACTGAAATGAAACACATGGCAAATATTTTGCTTCCTGTCACACTGGGGATTCGATCCTGCAAGCTGTGTGAGTGCAAAGCTCCAGTTCATCTGCTGTTAACAGGTGAAATTCTGACATTGTTGTCATCAACCAAAATCTTTCTTTCACCTTTCACAGAAACAATTCGACCATAGGGAGGCTCTCAGAGTAGGGTAGGGTCTCAGAGCCTTTAAATTCTTGTCATTTTAAGTTGGATTCCCTGCAGGCTTGCAAATATAAAATCATTTAATCCTTTTCTTTAGAGATGTTGGAAAGATGACAAAGAATGTCCTACCTTTAGCCTCTAGGAAGGAGTGTTTAAATATTTGCATTTGGCTCTTGCAGCTGTGATTGGAGCTAGTCCACTTCACATCAGCCCTTCTCTGACACTGGATTCAGGTCTACGTGAGAGTTAGTGGCAGCCTAAATATGGCAGGATAAAATAAAATTTAAAAATAAATAAATAAAGCCCCCAACCTATTACATATGCATATGTATTATACCCCTATACCCCTTCAATCCTATTTCCAAATCAGTATATACTTATCAGAGAGGAAAATGTTGCCCAGAACCTCTTAGCCTCTTCCTGTGTTCGGTAAGTCCTGATCTGCCAACAGGAGCAAAAAAGTCCCCAGTGATGCAGTGTGCAGGACACTTTCACCATTCCTGGGGTTGCTGACATGCGAGGAAGGTCTGGACAAATGATGTGCAGGATCACGCTCAGACAACACCTGGAATTGCCACAGCATTCAGACACAGAGGTGGTCGAGAGGAACTTATATGTAGCACTCAAATTATTTTGTTAATGGTGCCATCTCCTGGTAGCAATTTGCTAAGCTAATCCTTGCCCCCACAAATTTCTTACACTTTCTGTTTTTAATACCATACCCCTGAAGAGAGGTAAACAAAGTAATTTAGATCACTTTGTCTGCTAATGTCTATTTTCTTATTTAATAAGGAACATTCAAATAAGATACAAGCTTTTATTAAACAACAGTGCATTTTAGAACAGAACTTTCAGAATATAGACCCAGTGCTTTTGGAAAATAGTTTTTTTTCCTGATCAACTTGGTTTCATTTATTTCTTTCATAAGTATCAAATTATATAAAATCAAGTTAGATGATTGCTGACAGAAAGCAATGAGTCTGCATACCAATGCAGGTCCGAAGCCACCACATTTTGGGGAAGCAATAGTGTAATTCAGAGTGGGTTAAAAATATTTGACAAACAAAGGAACTGTACACTGGAAGAGGTTGATGGCATGCCTAAGTCAATAAGAAATATGTCTTCAGATTTTGGGTGGGACTAATAATGTTTGAATGCTGTGTCCAGAGCCTTACAAGGACTCACTTTTCAGATCTAAGAAATAAAGTGTGGTTGAACTCAGAAATACTAAGACATAAGTTCCTGTACTTGAACAGTGTTACCATACTCCAAAGTTTAATCAGCCAAAGCCTCTGTCTTTTTGACTAGAGGAAAGCAATCTTGCATTTTAATTTGTCACCTATCTGCCCATGTTTTTCCATGCTTCCATCCCATTGCCATCCTCTCAATCTTCCCAGCCAAAGAGAAGAAGGAGATGCAAGGTAATCCAGTACTAAACTGACCACTTCCAGACTGTGGCTGGTTTCCCCTGACAAGTGTAAAGACTCTCCAGCAGAAGTACTTTGCAGGAAGTAGGTCTTAGTCAATAAATTTATAAAGGAACCCAACCATGGCCAGTTTTGGGAGCAGTCCCATGAGAATCATTCTGGAAGATACTCCAGATGAAGAGAGTATTACCATGTGATGCCTAATGTGCAGACAAGCTGAAATGGTAGTAAAAGAAATAGGGAAAATGTTGCCACAAGCAGTGTGTGCATTCCAAGAGAGCGATTTGCAAGGGAATGGAGAAGTGAACTGCACATCTACTGGGAAAGGTCAAACGCAAGTGGCAGAATTTTTACTTGGGGAGCTCTAATGATAGACAGATGTGAGCTACCCGTTAAAGTACTCAATAGAGTTGGGTATCTAGTTGTGCAAAACACAGCTGAAGACTTAAAACATACTTAGGGAGACATTACAATCAGAATGGTAAATAACAAAGTAAGCTGCCAACATTTTCAATATATATTAGATGCCAGATACTGGAGAGTTTGAAGGCAAAAGTGATGTGGGACTGAACAGGAAGAATACCAAGAAGTAAAAAGTAACTGGTGAAAGAAGTCTAAGAGCAATAATCAGCTCCCATCTTGTTGTAGGTAGTTGAATATCCTACTTTCTTTTTTCTATTCCCAGGTGTATCTCATTATAGTTTAGCTGTGATTTTTAACTTGCCTTTCCACATATGCTTCTTTATTTCAAAGAAATAGATCTAGAGATAAAAATATTGTGTTTGCCTTCTCTGGATGAAATTAAACCAGAATAATTTTTACTCATGAATACATATTTTTCTTTGCCCAACTTTTCTAAGGAGTTTTCAGGGTCCTATTTATATTCAAATTGATTAAAGATTTTTTTTTTATGCAAGCTAAGCTTTTTACTTCACAGCCACTCTTTGCCCAGCATTAATTATCAATTAAACCACTAATCATTTCAATGAATGTATCTAACTATTGGTTTATGGATTAATGCTTTTGAACTGAAAGTGGGACATTCAGCCGTCTTCCTATGCAGCATTATTTTATAATTTAGATGGAAGTGGCTGCCTGTAAGTTGCTTGGCAGCACTGCTCCGTGACCTCTGCTGCCTAGAAGCTGCCAGAAGTACTATATCCATTTCTAGCTGTTGGCGCCTGCTTCTATATTTAAAAAGAACTTACAGCTCTTTTTATGCAAACGGCAGGCAGGGGGAACCTTATTGTTCTGATACACAGAGTAAACAGCAGCAGTGGAAACTCCAAAACATTCCGACATCAGGCAGATGGAGACTTAGGACCTATCTTGACGTGAATTACTGGGTTTTCACGTTAAAAATACCCCGGCAGGCTGGCATTTACAAGCTCTGCGTGCGGGAGCAGCGCTGGGCGGCGCGGGGTGCGCAGGAGCCGGGGCTGGCCAGGAGGTGGCGGGGCACGCCCGGGCTGCGGGGCTGCCGCGCCCGCGGGACGCTCCCACCGCTCCCCTTCGCACCCTGAGCGCGGCTCCTTACCGAATATTGCAGCTTGAAAGTTAAAGTCTGCAGGGGGCTGGGAATAAGAAGTTGTTAATACGTACCTACTTAAAAAATAAATAAATAAAAAGAAAAAAAAAAAACACGCTTCAAAAACCCCAAAGTATGAAAATATATTGGCAATGGACTAAAATCACACAGCCTCTTCTTTTGCAATTATCATGCAAAACAGACAACATAAGCTAATGGTTACTGGATGGCTCAGAAAATTGGCAATGCCCTGGCATTTTTGTCTTTGATCACCGGTTTGAGTTCCATCTAGAATTGTGGTATTACCCACTTGGCTCAAAAGAGATTGCTTTGGTGGTTTCAGGCAAATGCATGGTTGTTTGCATCATAAAATGATGACAGCGACTTGGCAAAATGATTTGAAAGAGGCGCCTAAGGCTTTGTCTGAACAGTAAAGTTGGGCTACTACGAGAATTTAGTTCAAGTGATAATATTGTCTGGATCTAGTCATACTTGTATATCTATTTTTGTATGAGTAGGGATTTAACCACTATAGTTATAAGATACTTTTGTTCTCATAGAAATATGTCTACTTTAGAAGCTGTGCCAATATAATTTTACTGGTAAAAGCCCCAGCTTAGCCAACAAAAGAGTACAAATATTGAGAGAGGATTATTGAGAGCAATAAATTAATTTCATCACCCTTAAGGCTATGAATACATGAATAAGTCTGCTCAAAACAAATTAGACAAGGAATATGTGAATCAAGATTTTAAATATGTATGATAGGAGAGTTATTAAGCATGCAGAATATTGCAGTATTTATAATACTAGTCCTGCATCCTCTGCAGTACCTTGCCTACACTCTGTTGTCTCCTTCTCAGAGTCATGGAGTTATTATCTTCATATGCTGTCTGCTATAAGAGTGGAAGAGCTGGAAGCAATCTCCTTCCTTCAGTCCAAAAGCTGCCTGAGCCTCCTCACAAGCAAAAGCGTGCAGTAGATCTACAGTAAATGTGGAAACAGTGCATCTGTGAGATTAAAAAGGCACTGCAAGGGTTTGAGCAAGGGCAAAGCCCTGAGGCTTTTAAAGGAAGGGCAGGGTGTGCCCCCTGCCCCAGGAACAAGAATGTGCTCAGCCACAAGATGCTTCCAGGGATAAGCAAGGTCCATTTTGACTGGAAGGCTGGGAAACAAGACACAGATGAAATTACATTTCTAGTACAGCCGCTGACACCTCTGTCTTCTTGATCAAAGAGTAAATTATGTCATGCAACCACGCTTCTTTTTCATATAGCACTGTGAAGGATTTTACTGCTGTCACCAGTCATTGACAGACAAGTCTCTTTCTGTGTGCATTCTTCACAACCTCGAGTTCCACATTTTGCACAGAGAAATTATATGCACAGGTGAAGTTTAATCTAACATACTATGAAACTATATTCTACTTTGTCACAGTACTTTGTTTGCAATGTGCTGAGAGATTTGTGCTAAACAAGGCTGGAAATGGACCTGCCATGACTAACTACTGCCTGTCATAAGGACTTCAAGGGCTGTGCCTTCATTCAGGAGTCAGCCTACAGACACTGTGACCTCTGAGGCAACTGTGGTTGTAGTTATAGGGAGTATGTGTATTTATGAGTACTTCAAGTGTGTGACAAAGACATTTTTTGTAAATGGATTATAATTCACATTTTATGGACACAGTATACCCTTTGCCTCCCACAGAACATCTCATCTAAGGGTCTTTGAATGCACCTAAGTTAATTGGAAATGTGAGAATATATCACTTAGTATGCCTGCTTTTTATTGGCTTTAGGTTCAAGGTTACTGGTCTCTGTGCCCAAGTCATTAATTTACTTTCTTTGTCAGTTTGCCATCTACAAATGTAGCTAAATATAGAAACATAATGAGGAGTTGACTGAGAATAGTGTACATTCCTGCATATTTTTGAATATTGCATTTTCCAAGTGTCAGTAATCCATAAGACTAATATACATCAGGATAATATCTGTCTGTGTAGGTACTCTTGACTGAGACTGACTTTTTTATTAATGTGAGCTTTTTTAGAGCAAGCTAGTTCATGCATGCAAACCTGTGATACCCTACCTTTGAAGCTCAAACAGTTGTATTCTTCTTCACAGGCAAGGAGCTAATAGTCATAAATTTTTAGAACATATAAAAATATTGTGCATCTCAATTGTTGCAAAAAGGAGAACAGGTATACTAGATACCTAGCAGTTTTGCTTTGTGCTCTTCCCAATTTCTATGTATGTATTCAGCTTCCTAATCCTAAAACTTTCTCTGAATTTCCTGAAATGTAGTGGTCTTGAAAGCAACAGTCTATGGAATTTTTCCTCCATGTTTGACTGAGCTGTCAGAATGAGAAGGGGTATTTGAGCTTTAAATAAATATTTTCTGATGACTCTGTTTGCTTAGTAGGAACTCTCCCAACTTTAATGTTAGTGTATATGCATATACATACATCTGCATTTTTTAGCCAAGAGAGGCTGTTTTCCAACCACAGTGAATATGAAAAGGCCATTATCAGAGTGAAAGCAGTTAATCTTGAAGTGGCCCATTTTCCAGATGGAACTTTGATGTGCAAAACTTCCCATTAGGATAAAGGCAAAGTCAGGTTCAACCCGGGAACATTAAATGTGCTCCTTACTTAGATATCCTTAATTCCCTAAGAAAAACTAAAGTCATTCTATTTTACTATAGGTCTCATTTTGCATATTAGAGGTTTTCCAGTCTGGAGCTGTGAGCCAAATGCCTGCTCTAACTTTTCACCACTCAGTGCCATGCATATTCTTGCATATTCTTGATTGTACTTCCATTTGGCAGATGATAGAGTAAAGCCTGTGGACACATACATTTTACATGAGCACAGGCTTTTAAAATCACCTTAATTATTGTTTTTATTAAGATTCCTATTCATAACATGCAGTGGTCACCTGTGGCAAGCATAGAGATACAATGCCATGAGCAAAAGTGGCAAGCTTAGAAACCTCAACAGCACCTAATTAGTCTCTGAAGACCTTAAATCCTATTTCAGAAGAAATCAGGAAGCCTGAAACACCTAGAAACCCTCAGGGATTCATGCTTGTGAGCATAATTCACTTTTGAGAAATACAGTTAAGCACTCTGACCTGTGACTTCTGGCAAACTTAGCTACAGCAGCAGAATGCCCTCACCCTCCTTGCTGCCCCTTTTCCAGATGCCAGAGGTGGCAGAATGAAGCATCACAGCTCTAATTCAAATTGGACAAATTAACTTAAACAAGAAGATAAAAACTGTGCTTAGATTCTTCTGACTGTCAGCCAGAAGAGTTGAAATATTCTATTTTTGCTCTAAGGCCAGTAACAAACAGCTGGAGGCTGAGACAGTAACATCTTAAACTGCTGCAGCTGTTTACTTGGTAAATGTGAGCCAGGTCCCTCAAGTCAATTTTTTTTTTTTAAGAATATGTCAGTTAAGTTTCCATGTCTTAAATTCAGTGACCTAACTGCTCAAATAACTCATGTTTTCATTTGCCTAAGTCAACAGAGGAACCATAACATCTACCTGCTTTTCACAGGGTAGTTATTAGGACTCTCTGAAAAAACAGTCCCCATTACAAGTGTCAGAGGTCATTACCAATAAGTCACTATTCATTCTGGAAGTTATACACAAAACTATTTAAGTTATAGTTGGCAAATGTATCATAAATTTATATTGAAAAATAGTTTGTCTTGATAGAAATACTTCAACAGGATCTGCCAATTTTTGTCAAACTTTGGCAGCACACACATGCTTACAGATTTCGGCATTTGCCTTAAAGGCACATTTTCATCCTGCCTGTTTTCCTTGTAGCTCCCCTGGTTGGCACCCTGCCTGGCAGACTTCTGGAGAGTGAGGCCTCAGGTTCTCCAGACACACAGAGATACATACCCTTAGTTTAGGGCCTTAGTGCTTGGATGCCCATGCAAAACATTTCATTTCATGGAACCTTTCAAAAGAGCAAGTTTTCAGTCTGAAACTGAAGTAGACTTTTATTAAATTCTTATTTGTGAGCAGCTGATGTTCAAGTTTGTAGATGTGCTTAGTAAGGCAGCAAAATAGTTTACGCTTATTATGTGTGCTCCCTGTTCTTCACCAAAATAAAGCAATGATCCATCAAGAAGCACAGGCAAATATTAGCTCACCCAGTAGACTCCAATTTCAGCATTGACTCACCCCAGTTGCTAGAAACAAGGTAAGCAGAAAGCAAGGTGAAATTGCATCCCAATCACATGTCAGATTTGTCACCACTGGAAAGTGTTTGATCTACCAAGAGAGTTCGTCTGGTTTACATTTTATTTGGTTGAGTTCTTTCCCACCTGGCATATGCATGGGAAACCACAGGAATATGAGATTTTAGTTCAGATGCCACAGGTCTGGTGAGGCAGAAGATGGCCAGGGCAGTATGTGCTTGACTTCCTTCGTTGAATAGATGATGACCTATTTTTCTAGGGAAAAAACAAAACTAACTAGTTTCTCCATGAAAGTACTAGGTTTAGCTAAGTTTGGGATGCTGAACAACGACAGGTACTAGTCTCTGGAGTATCTGCATGAAACAGAGCTTTTCCAGGATGCCAATATTTTAGTATGCCTAGCTGAATAATACTGCACCACAATCCATAATTACCTAACTCTGGTCTTTCTCCCAGCCTTATGGGCTGAAGTAATATTTGGGGGGTTAACCTGCCTAGTGATTAATTCCTAAAATTTGCCCAGTAGGGTTTTTTCCTTTTCCTTTCTCCCTTATTTGAAAGGATGCCTAGTATCTGTATCAGCTTGTTAGCATCTTCCCTATCACATCTATGACTTTGTTGTACAGGATAAATTCAGGTGTGCAGAGGAGGTGTTGGATTATCCAACAATGTAAAACAAAAAATCTTGCAAAGAAAAAAGACTCTTATTAAGCCAAAAAACAGATAGCTACTGCCTTGACATGAGAACAGGATTTGCTATTTTCTAACCTCTGGAGAATGAGACTCTAGGAAGGCTTTTAAGGAGTGAGGTGTAGAAGGGTAAGAGGAGGGAGGATGAAAAACACGGAAAGTAGAATATCCAATTGGTTTTGAAGAGATCCTGTTAAGATGAGAATGAGGAGGTCTGATACATATCTGAGACAATGGTAGAAAAAGGCATACTGATGGGAATTCCTTTCCATCCTATGATGTGAAGATGTGGATGGATGGATGGATGGATGGATGGACGGACGGACGGACGGATGAATGGAGACACATGGCTGAGCAGCTGCATGACACTTCAGCTGTACAAGCTGCACAAGTGCATGCTTTTGCTCACCTTGTTTTAATTAAACTGGACAAGACATTGGATAAACTGTTTCTGAATTACCAAAGATTGTAGAAGTCAACAAAAAACGGCAACTTAACATAAATCAGAAAATGGCAACTTAACATAAATCAGAAATTCTGATTTCCAAGTATGTGTTGGATACTTCTCTGCACTTCACAGCTAAATTTTGACACAATAAATGTGTCTTCAGAGGTATGATTACCTGTACACATGTGCTCAATATGCATGGGATATGGAAAAGGAAATGCCATCAACAGATCCTCAGGTCAACACTTATATGCAGCATAACTACTGTTGGTTTTGCTTCCATGATGCATGTGCAGGAACTGTTGGCCTAATGGAAAATAGTAAAGGCCATGGAAATATTACCACAGAGTAGCTTACCATTCCTTTTTCCTGAGTAAAAAAAAAACAAAGGAAAATTATACAGGACAACACAACCCCAGATTTGCTTCAGTACACTTTGATGCTGATGTGTCTGTTCCATTTAGGCTACAAGTTAGGAATCAGTGAATTCATCTGTCTGGCTGAAATGCAAACAGTTCAAATTTCACAGTGTAATATTTTTGAACAGCAGCAAGGAAAAATTTAATGTATTATATTGGCTAATGGCAGATTATTTTTTGAAAAGCAATGAATATTTGCACAAGTTTCTTAAAGTGATGAAGCAAGCTTCAGCACTCAAAAACCCCCACATAAACAAAACAGGAATGGAGAGGGAAAAAAATGAAATGTGCCTCTAGTAATAAGAGTTCCTCAGAAACCATTTTTAGTAGCTAGTCAGAAAGTTTCTCAGGATAGAAATTTGTTTATACCTTTGTCTCTGCTCCATTGGCAAACAGTTTATTGAAAGTGCTCCATGAGATTGAGAAACTTTATTAACATAGATCTGTGCTAAGCAAACTCGTGTGCATGCTAAGCATTTTTATGGAAGAAATCAGCAGACATTGAGGTTTAGTAGAAATACACAATGTTCTTCCTTCACTGAAGGTTGCAGTTTTTATTTTTGTCACCTAGCTTCTTAGACATGCTGTTGAAAGTTATAGAGGTTTGCTTTCTTACTTAATTTCTACACTACTGTCCATGCTTAAGAAAAGTGCCAGTATGCTATTTGATATTTCTGAGAATTTATCTGTGTTGTTTGCTCAAGAGTTAGTACATTAGCTGTAAATGAAACCAAGTCACTAATAAAATCTCAACTCACCTAAATTGATCAATATGAAAGCAGAGCTCTAAATCTGTTACTGATTAATACCACGGGAGTGACACAACAAAATTAAGGCACTTCTGTGATTTCAAGCTCCTTATAGTCATGATATCAGCATGACAAAGTCTATATGACTCTGGTGATTCTCCTTATTTCCTTTTAGAAAAGTTAGTTTCTTTGACTTGACCCCTGGAGTCCTCATAGAATGGAATATATATAATCTTTCTATATCCATGAGTCCACCAGTGCACCTGTAAGTGGACTTACTTTAAAATATACTCAAGCACATATACTTTTACTGACAGAAAATTTGATAATCAGCCCCAGTCTATTGTTATGTTTACTTTATAGTCAATTGATGGTTAAGCTTGAGGCTGAAAGATAAATAAACAATGGCCAATGATTAGCCAATTTTTAGTCTTGTAGGAACATCCTGACAGAAAATACAAATATGGCAGAAAATACAGCATGGGAGAATAGTTGACACATTTGACCTTGCCCAACAAGAGCTGCTTCAGAACATGTCAAAAGGCCAGGATTATGAGAGACCCTAAGTGGAAAAGGATTTTGGTTTTTTTGGAAGTGAGAGTAGGGAAAGAAGGCAGGGAGGAAGGAGAAGAGATTTATAAATAATTTTTCACAATACTTTTTAATTTTCTAGAATATATTTTTTTCTGTTTGAATAGAGGAGACTTTTCTTCATTTCCTCTATAGTACATACTAACTATCCAGCAGAGGTGAAAACACCAAGGAAGAATTCTTCAGGCTTTAGTGATGTTATGTATCTGGCAAAAATTTTCTCAGGACAAAGCTCTTCTTCAATGAAAGGATGAATTTATCAACTGAAGAGCTCATGACTCTAACATAAAGCCAATATTTGAGCAGTGGAGCTTTACCATATGTGGCTATTAGCTCTTATCTTTGCATACTTCTGCCTCTCATCCAATGTATCTTCACATTTTTAACCTCAGTCTTCAGTACCTATACATTAACTGTTTTTTTCCCAAGATAAACAATGGCATAGAATAAGTTTCAGCTTTTCAGTGAGTTCCTCTGTCACATGTTTTTTATAGTGCAGTCTGAACATCTCTCACTGTTAAAACTAATTGGCTTAGCATTGGTAGTCTAAGTAGTTGTTAGAAATGACAATTAGTGTCTTCAAAGTTTTTAAGGGAAGAAGAGCAAGAAAGATCTGCAATCCCTTGCCAGTTCAGTGGAACTCAGTGGAAAAGCAGAAGCAGCACATTTCTCAAAAAGCTAAAATTTCTTTAATGCATCTTCAACTTCCCCACTCCCTCAGTGTGTTTCAAAACTGAACAAAATCAGTCCGATTAGGTTCTTATAAAATACATGTGATAGGTACAGAGGTTATCCAGCAGCATTTTCCCACCTACCTCCATGCTGTCTTCTTCACGATGAATTAATTTATTCTACGTACTCTGATGCCACTCCAGGATTATTTTAAACAAAAAGTTTCATCAATGAACCTAATTTTAACAAGACTTTTATTGAAAACATACACAAAGTCAACACATTATTTAGCTTCTGAATGTACATATTAGAGAATATTCAAAATAGAGAAGAATATTTTAATAAAAGGGAAATACAACTGACATGCTGCAGTTTATATTTTACTAAGGCATTTAGGCTTAAGAGCAAGTTATACTGTGTGCATGTGTATCTATATACACAAACACACAAATACACACACACAGGTTATCTGAATTGAAACTGTACAGTTCTATGCAATTAATTATTTTTTGCCTTTTCTATTTTTAGAACACTAAATAAAGCTTTTATCCAAATGGTAGAAGTTGTTCACAGAACAGCAGTTATAATCTACTCTTCAAGAGTTTGCTTACAATTACAATACTAACGATGCTCAAAATACCCCCGAGATCTTCACGGGAAAGTTCTCTCTTACCAAAATGAGGCTCAAGTAAGAAAAACACTAGTTTGCAAAGGCACCGTGGAGACAGGTTTTAATACATTAAATACAACATGAATCATTCACAATAACAAGTTTAGTGTTTCTGGGAACTTTTGTAAATACAACACAGTTGGTCACACAAAAATGTTTCTGTTGATTTGTCTTGGCAACTCAGATATATCAACAGTGTAACAGCATAACAGCTTTGTTCCCATCTGACAGAAAATAATGGCAGTTCTGCAAGGCAAATGTTAAACCTGACCGTATGTATTTATTAATTCCACAGTGTTTTGACAGATTATAGGGGATGCAACTTAAAGGATGCTGACACGCTCACTGAGGGCTCTCATTTCTGTTTCTTCTAGCTTGGTGTTTTCGTTATGGTTAGCACTTGGACTGATAAGGTGTGCTGGATACTGCAGTCCATGTTCTTCTGAATACTGTTCCCACCGAGAGTCATCACTTTCATGGGTGATGTAACGTTCCCCCATTTTACATTCCAGTTCCCTTAAATCTAACCAGGTTTGGTAGTCCTGAAAAAGAATAACAGTACTACTTTTAGATTTCCTAAAATAAATTATATTCCCTTCTGCTATCAATTACACTCAAAGTGCTATTAACTCAGCTATCTAAGCATCATCCCTATTGCTCTAGAATGGGAAAAAAAATCTTATATAAATGTGAAATCTGCCTAAAGATATAAATTTCATCTCTAGAGGATTTTTAAAATAAATTAATTTTATTAAATTGTCTACTATTACCATTGAGATGGGACAGGTTGTTTTGTACAAAACCATGTACAGATATGTATAGATTGCCCCTTAATATCTAACTGAGGCATGGTGGTAAAGCAATTCCTCCCTCTAGTCACAAGACAAATAAGGAAGAAGAAACATCTTTAAATCATACATGCACATTCTAGTGACCTGTATCAGTCAAGACAGTTGAGTCTGTATCTCAGTATAATTATACAGAACATAAATTCAGCTTGGGATAGAAGAAAATTCTTTTCTGAGCTTGGGCAATTACTGGTTTGCTCAAAGAAATGTGTACATCTAAAATTAAGGTGGTTTGGAACTCTATGTTGACAGTCAAATGTAAGAATGGAAGTTAGTTTCATGCTAGAAAGGGAGTCTCATGCTGTTTAGACCTCATGCACTCCAGTCTCTCATCTGTCCAAAGTATACAAGTTTAATCATTTCTTTTCTTATTCCCACCCAAAGCACACAGAAAACTGCAGTAGTAGAGCCAATCCTAGCCCCGTGCAGATGAATCTCTCCTCGTGATCCTGTATCAGTTTTCTTTTTTCTCCTTCATCTTGTCTCAGCCTAAGACACAATCCTAACCCCGTAGCCAAAGCACCAGAAAGCCCAAGCACAGTAAATGTAAAAAGCTTTCATCTTTAGTATCTCATGTACTTTGGCCCATTTCTTAGAGTCATCCTCTCAGAGAACACCACTAAGTCTCACTGCCCTGTAAGGAAAAATAACCACTGTTACCTTTCCTTAGCCTGCAAGGTAGGACTCTTCTAGACAGAGGACTCACCCCATCCCTGGTGCTAGAGACACAATAAACACAATGCCCCAGCCTGGGCTGTCCCCAGGTTTCCCTGCTCCTTGGCTGGGGATGCTGGGACAGGCCCTGGCTCCTCACTGCTTTGTCTTAGGCCTTAAACTCGTCGTTATTTGGCTGCTGCCAGGACAAAAAAAATTACCATATCATATGGTAAGCACAAGACAGAGACTGCTAGCGTCTTAAAAATTCCTTACACCTCAGGTTTTAGTTGAAGAATTCAGTTGAATGTGGTTAATGTATTTTCCTGGCAAGCACACAATTTTACTAGTTTTTGTGATGACTGTGAAGTGAAAGCGAAGCGATATTGAATAATTTTAATAAGAAGTGAATCAGAGTAAACTGCAGGCAATGAAATAATGCTAGTCAAATGACTACAAGGAGTTTTTAAATTATATAATTTTCTAAGTAGACAAATTGATAACTTTTTTTTCAATGTATTTTGACAGCACAAGACTGTTTAGTATTGGAATCTATTACTTCAGAAATTAATGAGAAACCATAGGTAAATTGGTGAACAAGCATGAGATTCTAAGGACCTAAAAACATTTTCAGGTTAGTAGATTTTCTTAGATTCTCTGTGCTTAAAGATGAAGATCTGTTATATGTTTAGAGTCTAAACACAAAAGTAAAAACATGGAATTTATAGAAATACCTGCAACCATGGGTGGCTTAACGTTTTGTCCACACTGTAGCGCTTTCTCATTTTCACTTGCAATAAATTATTTATGAGATCAATAGCTGAAAAGAAATAATATTGGAAAATGTTAGTTCAAATATGTTTGTTTCTACTAGGACATGCAAACAGAGGCAGAAGATGAGCAACACTAGGAATAATAAATAGAATTTTCCCACAGTGACATTTTGAATTTTTGAATTTTCCCACCCTCATTGCCAAATCTTCCATCTTTAACATTTTCCTCCCAAGAACAGTATTCTACCGGTACCACAGTAAACAATATATATGTATTTATTTTTCTGAGACCTTCAGTGTCAGTTTTAGCTGACATCAGCACCTTCCCAGTCCCTGAGTATAGAAATCAGGTTTTGTAAGTCATCAGGTCTTGCAATATTATTCTTTTGAACTGAGCATTGCTTCTATTTGCTAGTCGACAGTCTGCAGGTCCAGGAAAGTGAGAGGGCTTCTTTTACAAATCTCATGATTTCTATGTTTTTGGAGTCAATGGTTCACTGAGGTTCACAGAATCACAGAATGGTTTAGGTTGGAAAGGTTCTTAAAGATCCAACTCTCCCACCATGGGCAGGGAGACCTTCTACTAGACTGGATTGCTCAAAGCCTTGTCCAACTTGATTTTGAACACTTCCACAGAAGTGTGGCATCCACAACTTCTCTGAGCAACCTGTCCCAATGTATCATCAACCTCACACTCAAGATTTTTTTCCTAATATCCAACCCCATCCTAATAACCAACCTAAACCTACCCTCTTTCAGTTTAAAGCAATCACCCCGTGTCCTATCACTACATGCCCTTGTAAAAGGTCTCCCTTCAGCTCTCTTATAGCCTCCTTTAGGTAGTTCAAGGTGCTATATGGTCTCCCCTGGAATCTTCTCTTCTTCAGGCTGAACAATCCCAACTATGTTACCCTGTAGGTATGTGTGCTGTGGTGTCTGAAGGGATGAGGCCCATGAGCCAATGACCAGGGCATGGAACTGCAATCAGTGACCCATTTGGAAAAATCTCTGGAATGAGACTGATGGGCTTTGAATGCAGCTACAGAAAAACATTAAAACAAAAATGAGGCTATAAGGAAAGGTTAAATCCTATTAAGTGGTGCTAAATGCTCAGCATGTGTTCCGGTGGAAAGTTACTGTTATTCCAGAATAACTGACTAGCCACAAGGAATGATAATATTCCTGCAATTTTTCTATTCCGTCACATTATCCCTTGGCATGTCCAAAGTATGCTGGTTTACATCTTTATTTCTCTGTTTATATCTTGGTGACAGGGAAAGATGGTCTTGAAAGTAACACAGATACACAGCATCACTGAGGGGCACCGGGTCTGAAACACGTCAGATGGATATTGTTGCCAGCTGGGTATTAAAGGAGCTGAATAATCATCTTGTCTGTTTAAACAGTATGAAATGGGACAGAATTCTTTAAACCAATTATCTCTGAGGTTTTATTTTGTATAACAATATGGAAACGTTTTTTCTTTTTTAACAGAAACTTCCTCTCTGCAGGCTCGATTTGCCATCTAGGGCTTTACGCGTGTTTCTGCCATGGGGCAGAACACAATGAAAACAGTGTCCAGGAAAATGGGAATGCACATGGCAGTCTATCTGAATTTATGCAGTTAGTTTGACAGACAAGCCTATTCTTGGCAATAGGAGACTATCACTAAAGCAGCCATGACTTCCTGGTGATTAATACTGTCTTGGAAATCAAAGCAATTGTGGGAATGATAGAAAATAAATCTCAGGACTTTGGATGAAGAAACCATTGCCAGAGGTTCTAAGCCATTCTTTTCCTGGAACAGATGGTCCTAATTTTACTTTTCTGTGGTGGACAAATAGATTCTTACCTACTGACTCTGACAAGTACAGTTAATGCTAAATTCTCTAACTCATGTTTATCTTGTTCCCTCTCAAAATGCTGGTGAACTGTATGTGGGATAAGAAAGTCAGTGGGATAAGTCAGTCAGTAGGACCGTTACTGACAGATGGCATAATTTTCAAAACTCATTTGTTTTCCAAAATAGTAGGGTTAATCTTCTTCCTCTTTATTCATAGGAGACATTCTCAAGTTCCAAGCTATGGGGAAGAGATTGGAAAGTCAGTCATACACAACGGTTTTGATACCGCCTATCAAAAACTAGTGACCATTGTTTTTATCTGATGCTTCAAAGAGGAAAACAGTCCCTTACCCATTGCAGTTTATCTGGGTACCAGCAAACATCAGCAACTTCTGCAACACTGTGCAACTTATCCTTAAATTCAGCAGAATTACAGTAAGACTTCAATATGTCTTCTGATACATAAGCCAGTGCTGAATGTGAATTTAGTAGGGCTACCATTTCTTTATTATTTTCAGTGGTATTTGGGTGTGTATGATCTTCAGAGTTCATTTTTCAATCATTTACTATGGATCTCAGTTTGGAGAATAGGTCAAGAACTTGATGAAAGGGTTGATTGTCCTGGTAACTGCTGCGATGTAGGTGCACATATCCCAGCATGTGCCTCAGTAACTGTCAGGCACCTACTGGATGTTCTTCCTGCCAGTGAGGGTTGATAATGTCTCTATTACATTCCTTCTGTGCAACCCACTGGAAGTCTTTATGACTGTGAGCCTCCCAGGTGATGAAATCATATTTAGCTATTCAACCTCCCTCAAGTTACAACAGGATGAGGGGCCCCTTTGCCTCTCTTTTCACTTCAGGACAAGGATGTATTACATGTAATAACATATTTCTTTGTATTCTTGGGGGAAATTACAAATGGCTTGTTGAACAGACCAGAAAGGCACCGGTCTAGAAGAAATCACTAGAGAAGGTGCACAAAAAAAGACAGGGAAGAAAACTATGATGAGAGTGAAAAGGCAGTTTCCCTGGATGGTTACAATTGTCAGTATTGAGCAGCCAGGAACAGTTTACACAGATAGTCTGCTTGTTTCACCACCGGAATATTGCTGTCTCTGTAATCAGTTTTGCTATTTGTTTTTACTTTTTTATCTAGAGTTCTTTTTGTCAAGAAAGTTTTGCCTATCCCTTGCCTGTTAAGAAATAAGCACAAATAAATAAACAAATAAGCAGAAATGCAACGTGACTACTAGAAGTACACATGAAGTAGAAACTCAAACTATCTGATACAATTTTATTTGCTTTATTGCTCAGTTTTCAAAATTTGGTGAAGGAAGAAAACACGGGTTTCAACAGCAAAGAGTCTTTGTTACTTTTTATCAGAAAATCATGCAATTCAAGAAATGCCTCTTGAACTTTTAAGAGTTCTGTCTGAGTAACAGAACCCAAGATACAAGTGATAGATACAGGCAGGGCAACAGAAGAACAGTGCAGTGTAAAGCAAAGAAGAATCTAGGAAGCTTAATAATGGCATTGAGAGTGCTGGAATTAAAATGTTTAAAAGATATGTGGAAAGTTCACTGCTTTTTCTCTCTGTTTAAGTTCACAAAAACCCCATCCTGTTCTGACAGTGTCCTGACAGCCACTATCTTACAAAGCTTGGTCTGGCTTCAATTCATGTAAAATGAACGAACAGGAAGATTAATGCTGACACAATTTCTAAATTTAAAAAAAAAATTCACGTAATTGTTTGATGAATAAGTTTTGAGTTGTACTGCTTAAAAACACTGAAGATAAAAATTTGGAAGGTATTAACAATTATTTTAGACATACAACTTCAGGGGACTAAATTTGGTCATCATCTGTTACAAAATTAAATATTCTGTCCAGGAAGATAAAGCAGTTTTGAGAAGAGGATAGTAACTACATAGAATTTTAAAGTATTTTTATGCATTTTCACTGATTTTTTTTAAAATCAGGCATTTTAGGAGCTTTATAAAATTTTATGGTATTCCTCTGTAAATCAGTAATTAAATAAATTCAAAGCATAACGAAAAACCACCTGTGGTCTGCATACAATCTATGGGAATGCACCAGGTTATCACCAAGAAGGCAACCTGAGTGAAAGTTCTGAGAGGATTATGGAAGTGCTTTTTCTAACACTTTAATGGGCTCCTGTTTAACTTTTTATGGGCTCCTGATTACCTTGCATCATAGTGTAAGCAGTCAGCTGAGGACTTACAAAGTTCCAGGAGCTGGACAAGACACAAATGGTTTAACTGCTGTTTGCCTTTCCTTAGCACCAATCTTTGCAATAAGTATGCAGAAGTTCCTTCATAAAACCTTTAAAATAATCTGTGTTTCTCCCCTAAATGATTCAATCATTTGTGGCATTAATTAACATGGCGCTGTTCAGAACTGTAATCCAAATTAGATGTGTTAGGATACCAGGACAGGCTTGCATTTTAACCATGCTGCACTATCAGAGGCAACAGAAACTGGATGGAGCCAGCAGGTCCACAGGGGCAGCTCCTGCTCTCTCACAAGCTGTGCAGGAGAGTGGAGCAGGCCATGAGAAAAACATTCCTTTATTTTCCCTAAGGAATATGGAATTTGAGTTCAAATATGAGCTCTAGAAATCGGCCTTATCAAGTAATATTTGGACAGAGATCCTGACTTCAACTCCCTGTGTTAGACATAATGGAATCTCTTCAGACATTTTCCAGATTTTCATTTAGCACAATAGAGTGGTTCATCACCCAGCAATCCAAAATACATAATAAAAGCACAATGTATAAGCAGATTTTAATTTAGCAATTTGTTAAAGTATGCGCTTCCCTCCCTTCTGCATGCTTGCAGCCTGGTATCCAACAACTCTTAATGAAGGCTGTGATTCTACAAATGGAGAGATAACACCCAAGTAGGTGAGTTTTTTTTGTAGGTGCTCTACTGAATCTTCACCTCTGAGTGCAAAAATTGATCTTCTGTCTACCACAGTAGAAACTTGTGGGAGACAATTTCTTGCAGCTTCCCCTGTGTTGATTGCTGTTTGCTTATCTCTAGCGACAGATAAAGCATTGCTGCCAACAGATTCTGTCAGCTTACATATCAAAGTGTGTGGAGGTTCAGGAGAACTTCAGTGTGTAATTGTGCAGATTTATAGCTTTTTTTTTTTTCTCCAACAGATTTCAAACTTCATCTGCCACTGAGATAAAATAACAAACAATGCTCTCAGAGCATTTTCAGAAGAGATTCTCACATGGCTGTAATATATATTATAGTAAGCATTAGGCACACTGCTCTAAACTATGCTTAACAGGTATGTTAAACATATCACCTGAAAACCAGAAAAATGGTACTGTAAATACCAGAAATTATAAATGGTAATACTGTAATTCAGTTTGGCACATATTACAATTCTGAAAAGGATAAAAGAGTCTGACCCCTATAATGTTTCTTTGCTTTAAGAATTACAATCCTGCATAATTGTGGACTAAAAAAAAGAATCCTGAAGAAAATAAAGTTGCCTGAAAATGTTATGTATGTAAAAACGTTAGAGAAACCAGAAATGCCTGTTTTTTGAAATGCCCTACTTAGCTGTGTTTAGACACATTTTTAATAGAACTAATTTACCTTCTTTAGAGATGTTCCTAGTAAACTAGTGACATTGTTCTTTGGTTTTATATCAAAAGTCTTTGATGCCATTGACCAGAACTTTCAAAGGTCTCACAGCTATCTCCAAGCCTTTTCCTCCTGCATAAAGTCTCTTGGATGACATTTTCTCACACTGTTCTTGAAATCTCATCTACGGAATTGTTCACTTTTATCTTCTCCACACAAAGATATCAGAGTACAGCATCCTATTGAAATCAAACTCAATTACTGGAACAAGTAGAACAAGAAACAGACTGCAGATGCAATAGAGCTGAATGATGAGATACATAAATAAATATACACAAGACCAATTACAGCAGCTTAAGCTCCCCACAGATTCTATAGCAATCTCATCTGTAGGTGGTTGTGTGCCTCCTTCAACACCTCCTGGAGAGATCCCGTGCTAGAAGATTATGCCATATGCAGTCTATACATGCTCTGTAGGAAATGTCTAAAGCAGATGATGGCACAAAACAGACACATTACATTACTGGATTTGTTTTTTTAAATTCTGTTATGTACAGGAAAGAAATACAAAAAGCAAAATACATCTAGTCTTTTTAGCACTTATGTAAGAACAGCCGCAAACAGGTATTACCTTCAAGAGAAATTTCCTTCCATGGATTAGGTGGGTACATGAAAGCAGCATTCTGGATTTGGTCATGTATGTCTTCATCTTCATTGAATGGAAAGGTACCACTGAGGCTCACATAAATGATGACACCCACTGACCACATATCCAGAGATCTGTTATAGCCTTTGTTTCTCAGAACCTCTGGAGCAAGGTAGGCTGGTGTTCCTACAACTGAGCGCCTAAAGGATTTCTCTCCAATGATTCGGGCGAAGCCAAAATCACAAAGTTTTACCTGTTTAATGAAAAATGCTATAGTAAGGCATACATTACTTTTATTATCAAACACATAGTTGGGGGAACTTTTATCATCAATTAGTTGCAAGAAGCATCTCTACTGTTCCTTCAAGGGTACGTTTTTTCAAACATATTCTTTTTTAGTGGAATATTCCATTTCAGTTGAATATATTTATTCCACTGAAACAGTAGACTGGAATACCAGTCCATAGTATCTCTTCTGTTCCTTCATTCCATAAATAAAACACAGTTGTGGATAAGCTTAACAGCACAGGTTCCTGATGAAAGTAGTAATATATAGTAGTAATTTTCATTCATAGCATAAGAACACAGCAAACAGAAAAATTGTTTTATAGCTTTTTCATAAAACAAGCAACTTGACAAAATTTTGGTCTTAAACTTCCACTTTTATTTTATTATGGATCCAGTTGTACTCTGCCTCTCTGCAAACTTTCTTGTCTGAGTTGTACAAAGTAACAGATTTAGCAGCTTGAAAATTCTCACTTAAAACAACTCAGTACAGATCCTTCCCTTCCAATTATTGATATTATTTTAAAATTATCAATAGTACTCGTTTTGAATAGGGGCGATTGAGGGAGATTATAGATGAACTCTGTAGACCGAAGGTAACAGAAGCTGATAAAAATACCTTTTAATGAGAAATATAACCAGTCAAAATGGCATTTAAATTCACAGAACTAAAGAAGGTCTTGTTCTTCATGAGCCCCACCCAAACTTTCAGAAAAATAACTTTCTTTCCGGAGCAAATCAACCATCCAAGTAATTTGTGCTGTAATGGTAAGCAAATTAGATCACACAAGTAGCTATGTCACACTTGAAAATCTAGTTCAATATTTTAGACAAATGACAAGAGTCAAGGGTTTTCAAACATACTTCTTTATAAAACAGTTTGAATAAGTGATCAACTTTTTTTAACCTAAAAATTCTGTGCAGATAGGTCACTAATCATTTCTTTGTTTACATAAACACTTATTAATTAGAACAATTTATCTTAAGAAAGGGCATTTTCTACTTGCCTGTGGGAAAGGATCAGCCGATGCCAATAACACATTTTCTGGTTTGAGGTCACAATGAACAATATTTTTAAAATGAAGATGTCTTAAAGCAACAAGGATCTGTGAATAAACAAATCAAATTATGGTTGTTTGTTTTATATTGTTTGAACAGTATCAGTGACCAGAGAAGCAAGGACTGGTGTGAAGAAAAACAATCCAACAAGAATGTACCTTTTACAAGAATGTCAACAATGAAAAAGAAAAACGCAACAAAAACCAAAATGCTGTGCCTCAAGTTTTCTTGATGTTTCACTACATCAAATATGATTTTTCACTCTCCAAGAGTTTACATTATAAACATATTTTAAAAACTGGGTTCTAAGTATTCGTTTACTTTTTTGTGCATGAAATCTTTGAATGTAGTAACATTTGCAGAATGACCTTTCATATCTAGATTCAATTAAAAGCATTTGACAGAAATAGTATGTGATCCAATTGAAGTGTTTTCTTAACGAGAGAAAGAATGGAGAGTGTTGTATGTATTTCTGTTCTGTTACATACACGTAAATATAGCAACAGTGTGACAGATATCCATCCTTTTTGTGTGGCTTCAACTCAATTCCTTGTGTTTGGTCAGGGGCTGGCAGAATTTGCCACTGCATTAGAGCAGTGAATGGTGGGAAGGCTGAATGAACCTGTGAAATGAAGAAATCAAATTCTAAAGCTGGTTGCAGTTTTGCCCATTAAGGCCAGGAAACTAGGAAACCTGTTAAGTTCTACCCCTAGTAAGGAATTCACAATAATAAACACCATAATACTATTGCTCCTGCTACTTTCTTTTTTCCTGACTGCTGAAACATGGGGTTCTCTGACTGTGAGGCGGCTCATTACTGATGTGTGTATCTAAATTTAAACCAGTATTTTGGGCAGCCGAAGAACCAGTTTGATAATATTACAGAATATAAAAACATCAGGAAACTCAAATAAATCCCACAGCAAATTATTCATAGAAGTAATAATGGAATCCAGACTTAGACACAGGTAGCACTGAGACCCAATCTCAGCACAGAAAATAGGTTTAACAGTGCAAAGTATGAACTGCAGTGGTTTGATATTGAGCAGTTCAAGAGGCTTAAATTTCTTTTTGTAGCTCTTCAAAGGTTTGCTTTTAGTGCCTTCCATTCTTGTGCTTCATTCTTCCATCATACGAGAAACTCTAGGTTGATGTCCCCTCCATCCAGCAGCCAACAGCTCTACATGTGTCTAGTTTTAAGTCCTCTTAATGGTTTATTATCTATCAGATAATGCACAGTAAGGTAAAGAAAGCTGTTTTACCATCTCTGTTTTACTCAGATTTTCCTAAACCAGTCGGGTAATTATGTCAAAAGGAAAACATAAGAAACAGTGATAATAATTGACCTCAAATCTCCTTCTAGGCCTATAATTAACTTCTTACCTGAGTAATTAAAAACTTAGTTATTCTCTCTGGCAGTCTGCCCTTTTCACTTGACAAGATCATCTCCAGCATGTCTCCATGGAGTTTTTCCATAACAACAAAAACTCTTTCTGGCGTCTCAAACATACACTCCAGATTTACAACCCCAGGATGATGAAGATTCTATTAAAGATAAATACAGCACTAGATTTCTCAATATGATCAGCAGCTGTTATCATTACATATTCAGATTTCAGACCCTCACCTAAACCAGACAATGCTCCGGTGTTTCATAATTTAAACTGTGTGCCTAACCTGTAGGCAACAGGGACAAAATTTCTAGGGGAGGTACGGGAGAATGTATGTATTTCAAATTAGTTTAACATATATTTTCATTTTTGTGCCTGGTTCTTACAACTGCAGAAATTGTAACTCCTAGTGTGACATTGCTGATACATTTGGCTTTGGCTTTTTATGGAAAATATGCAGCAAAAATACTAATATTTTTACAAAAACACTAGTGATTATAAATTAAAGTCATTATATTATTATCTGGTATTTACAGAAATAAATAATGGAGCTAATACAGTAAGAAAGAACAGAAAAGTACCTGTAAAATGGCAACTTCATTACGAAGTTGACTTTCCTGTTTAGTTGGAAATCTTAGTTTATCAATTATTTTAATGGCAACATCTCTTCCAGTTTTGCGATGCTTTCCTGCATTAATAAAACAAAAGCTCTCTATCAATTAACATGATTAATTATGAAAAGTGTTCCCTTTTCATGGGTTGTACAAATGGTCATAACCAAGTAATTCTCAGAGCTGAAAAGTTTTCTGTCATTTCTCTTCTTTCTACCCTTTGACAACAGAACTTTTCTTAGCATTGCCTCACAAAGCCATTTAAACATGTAAGAAACAAACATATGAGAAAGTTAGCTCTACATTTCAACAGCATAGATGTAAAGTTAATTTTCTCATATATTTATAAGCTGCAGCTGCATTCTGTGCAACTGGCTGGTTGTAGGCTTTGTCCTTCACTGGTAGCTCCACACTAGCAAATAATGAAATATGTGATAGCCTTTAGGCAAGTTAGTGCATGTCCCAGGTTTATCAGAGAGTCAGAGATACCTCAGTGAGAAATTTGTTGTTAGTTCTCACTTCACACTGTCTCAAACAACAGCTGTACCTAAATACACCCCCAGAAAACTGCTGAAAAGGGGGGAAAGAGAGAGGAAAAATTAAAAAGGAAATAAGAGAAACAACTCTAACAAGCTACTGAACAAACAATAAAAAAATGTCTCACTGAAATATGTAAAGAAACGCAGAAGGGAGAATAATATTTTTTTCATCCATTATAGTTCTCAAAAAGAACAGTTTTCTGCACTTCAGAGTTTGCTTTATTAGAACTTACAGAGAATATGAAGCTATTGATAGACACTGACCCACTACTGGGCAGAAAGCTTCAATCTGCAAAATGACTTCATCAACACAAAACATAAATATACTTTGTTGAATGCATACATCTTAAATGAAACAACAGACAGCAAATTTCTGCAACAAAACATTTCAGAGTCCAAGTATTTTCCCCATTCAAGAAAACTTTTATCGTAAACACAATTGCACAACACACCAAAGCCTTACCTCCATAAACAATTCCAAACTGTCCTGATCCCAATACTTCATCTGGGAAGATCTGGTACACAGTGCTAATATCCTGTTTATATAAACAACAGATATTAAGCCCTAAGGATATGGAAAGAAAATTTGTATCTCATTTGCTGTTTCTAGTGGGAAGTAGCGTTCTTTTAGTACAGTACATTTTAAAATATATTATCTGCCAAAAAATTCAGGTATGTTTTCTTACAAGCCTTAGTAACTGTAATTGCTGTAAAAGCTGATGAATCTTCAACAGGTTCACTGAGAGGGGTAAAATATTCCATTTGTGCCAGAGAGGCAGTCTCATGTCTCACTATTTCTCAGTGCTGTAACACAGGCTAAAGCACAAGCTGTTAGCAGATTCATTTGGGAGACTCAAACAAACATCAAATCTTGCAGCTCAGTTTTATCTTCCTGATATTTAACCAGCAGCATGTACAACAAAGAGTAAAAGAGTGTCTAATTCATAATAAAGGCTGTTTTACTTTTTGTTTGGAAACAAATGGACACGTCCCTAGCAGGCAATCTTTTTCTGACAACTACCAGAGCTGTACCAAAGCTTTAGCTGGCTGCAGGGAGTATTTATTTTTACCATCTGCCATGAGATAGAAAGCAAGCAGTGTGACTGCTTAACTTGACAACATGACCTATGTCTAACTGTCCTAGAGTAAAAGAAACCCAGAATTCTCTATGTGTGTGTTATGATATATGCAACTCTTCCTTTGGACAGAGTTTCAGATTCATACAACAGAGAATATCTGATCTCTCAGATATGGCAGGAAATGGTATATTTATCAAGGTTTGTGGTCAGTTTTACAAAGTTCAGTTGACAAATTCCATGAACTAGTAATTCCTACACCTCGCTTTTCCATTTGGTAATTAACATCCTATACAGATCCACAGTTAAAGCCTGTGAAATTACCCATACATTAATTCTCGCATCTCGAGAAAAAGTGCCACAAGATGGTTTTTGTCAAAAGTTAAAAAAACTAATTGTTTGGTAATTTCTTCAAAGTAAGTGAGAAATGGCTGATGGGAACTCCCCTAACACTCCTCTTGAAAAGCAGATCTATGACTTTGCCAGCCTAATCATAGCATGTCTAGCACCAGCATCCAGAGAACACTCACCACGTTTTCTTGGACTTGGCAGTTTGACACAGAAATACTGATGGATATATCCCCTGGGGAAGAAAGCAAAATATACTTTAGATTGCTGTGCTTTTAGTTCAAACATGCAGTAATAGGAAATGACACTCATATTACATCAGTATCTACTGACAGCTCTAGAAATCGGACCAGTTAGGTCAGCTTTTTTGTCTACCAGCTAATATTAAATTATATGAGCCCACAAACACATGAATTGAACAACAGCTTTGCAGAGTAGTGAAAAAACAGAATTTTACAATTCATTAAAATCTTTTAATAGTCAAGGCTATAATTCCCATTTATAAGCTTCCTATTGCTTTTTCCCATTCTATTTTGAGGCTTTGTATCTTACCTAAGTAACAACTGCAACTAAACTGGTTTTATTTAGTGGATTTAATAATAATTTTGATTTATTTAACCACCTACAACATATTTGATGCTATTCAGATGAAGGCAAATACACATTCAAATTAGGCTGCATACTGTTAGAAGAAATACACATTTCAACTGGCTTTACAGACATTATTAAAACTTCAAAATTAAAACTGACACAATGGAAACAAAACCTGGCACCTGTGTTTTAATACAACAAACACCAGATCCAACTTCTATCAATGCAGAGCTTAGGATGTTGTAAGAATGTCATAAGCACTTGAACTGCAAACTTACTGAGGTGAAATTCAGAATATGCCTACTTCTAACTGCATTCCAAAGACAATACTTTGGGAAAGAAAGCATGCTTCTTTGGACCACTGTCACTTCTGTCTCCTACTTCTGTGAAGAATCCCATTCATGCTGACTTTCCATTTGTTTAAGTAAAAATTTCAAAATCAGTGTCCCCTACTATAAGGCCTGTATTACACACTGAAGATACTTGCTACTACCCATCAGCACTAATCCTAGTTGCAGTAAGTAACATGACTAACTTCTGCCTCACATGGCTTATTCCCTTTCCTTAGGAGGACTGCTTTTGGCATGGAATGTTTCACTTATTTAATCAGTGGTTTTTAATCAGTGAAGTTTTTAATCAGTGCCAATTTGTTTTCAATATGGACTGTTGTATTTACACCAAAAAAAAGCATGGACAAAGACATAAACAAGTCTTAGACTTTGAGCAAAAGAAAGAAGGCTGCTATCATTCTCATTATCACAAGAAATTGTTCTAAAGGTCTTGGACAACCTTAATTTTTGCACATGTAACCCAAAGATAATTACTAACTTGTAAAGAAATTTTTCAAACTTCCCAAGAGGGAGATAAGACAGCTGTCATGCCCAGTCCAGTACTTGAGGTGATTTGTTTAGCTACACTGGACTCAAACCAGGGGCACTAGGCAACTAGTCTCATGGAAATGACATCCAGAATTTGACACTATTTTATACAAGATCACAGTGGAGAAAGCAAAGGACATTGCTAATCTAATCTGATATGGGAGCTTTTGTGCCTGGAGATGCAATGCCACAGCCTGTTGTATTATTTGATTTCTTGAAGGGCTTGTGGTCTCATTAGCATTTTGTGCTGCATTAATAGCATCCAGATGTCAAGTGCTAAAGTGGGTGTATACTGCAACAAAAGGTCTAATCCAAATTATGTAGACATATCCAAATTCTCTTCACACTGACTAAGCTGAACAGAAGTACAAAGCAACCACAGCAGCACATGGCTACTAGTGGGGAATTGTTTGCTCTGTGCTACGTTATTATCAGTACCCAAGACAGATTTAAACAGGTCTCATATTTGGTTTACATACACTGTCACCTTTGCTAGAGAATGACACAAAGGTATGTAAATTGGAAGCTAAGATATATTCAGTCCTTTTGGTCCTGGATAACACACATGACTTGTTGTGCTTAGAATAGCTGTTCTTCACACTTGTGCTCTTTTCATCTTAGCTTGGGATAATGTTTGAGGCAGCTGTACAGCCAAATATGTTGAAAGGGAGCATATCATCTATGCTGCAGTGACCCAAAGAGTGAAGAGCTGCTTCTGCAGACAGCTAGAAATATAAATTACAGGATGGGAAAAAAAATCTATCCGTTCCGAAATGGAGCTCAGAAAATTTCATCCCTCTGCTCAAGGAAGCTTTTTCTCACACCAGCAACACAAATTTGAGTTAGAAGCCTCACTAATTTCATAACTATTTGCTTACTAAAATATCTGCATCTTGTATATCAATACTGATGTCCTATTATAAACTGAAAACACACGGATGAGAAACTGTGGTGTTCAAAGTAATACAGAAGACAAGTGACAAGCCATGACAGAAGAGCCTTCACCAGCTGTGCAATACATCCTTCCATGTGTGCAGAAGACTGGGCAATGCCATCTGAGATGTGATTCTCCTTATCAGAAATGGAGGAAATTAACAGACTTACTGTGCAGGCTGGGTCCTGAGGCAGTTGATGCCCCTTTTGGGATGACAGGCATCAGGGCGTGCTGGATCGCCATCTCCCACATCCGCGCCACATCAATGCCAACACCGCTGCTGATAACGCCGTTATTCAGCGGAACGCTTGAGAGGCCGTCTATGTTTTCCCCAACATAATACACTACATTTGCTGTGCTTATTTCAAAACAGTGAGGATTGGCTCCTTGAGGCAGCAAAGTGAAAGTTTTTGCAGGTTCCAGAGACAAGATTTCAGACAATGGGATTTCCTAAAAAGAAAAAAATATTTTACTTTTTGTGTAAATGATCAACATATAAAACTTCAGCAGGAGCTTTATTTGATTAGTTTATGATATCAGTCGTTGTCTTTTACCACATGCTTTTTGTACAAACAAAAAGGCTCTTGTAACCTGAAGCTCTTGTGACATAGATGACTGTTGATGGTAAAATACTAAGTGTTTCTCTCCAAGACTAAGTAGAGCTTTAATTATTTAACTGAACTTATCAAAGAGAGTAGTGAGGTACCTTCAGAAAAAAAGCAGGGCCATCTATATATCAAGAGAACTCCATTATAAAATAAAACCCTGTTGATTTCTCATATAAAACCTTTTAATTTCCACAACACACATCTTACAGGTCCTCATTAGCTGACACCTTTCTGATCAGACTTGTTTGTGAAAAGCAGAACATACATACTCAGCTTAAATAATGAAAAAAATTTTAAAACCGCAAAACCTACATAGAAGTTATACTATTATTGTACTTTTAGTAAGCATCAATTTAGTAATTTAGTCCTTATATTCTGCTCGTATCAAAAGAGGTTGAAAAATATTCCTTACTTTGTAATATTTGCTTCCAGTATCATTTTGAAAAAGTGTAATGCATTTGCTGTCCAGCCTCCAATAGTGTCGCTTTCTCTGCAATGAAAAACAAGTAAATTAGTGAAATGTTCATTTTGCAAAAGCACCACTGCCAAAATGTTTCTTTAGTTTGAAGAGACATACTGTGAACGATAAAGACCCAATTACTACTACAAGATTTTAATGAAGACTTTATAATTGAATTTAGAATTTATAGACCTCCTATTACACTCTGCAATTTCAGGAATAGCTCTGTTAATATTGTACATGTTTTAAAAATTTCAAATGTCATTCTGATGTCTACATTACATTCAGCACAATTTGCTGATATAGATGATCCTAAAGTAATTGAAATTTCTTTTTGTATCCCTTATAACACCCCAGTTCACTTTTGAAGGTCACATACTGAAGGCTTTATTCATGTTTTAGCAGGTTGGAATGAAAATAGCCTTTTTCTACACTAAATTTACTTTACAAAAGTCTCAATTCAATTGGCAGTAAGGTACCAGGGAAAGTGCAGCTGGAAAGTAAAGCTACATTACAGAACCCCTTAACACTATGTTTCACCTCCTTAAGAATGATTTTACATTTGGCTGCCTATGATAATGCAACAGATATAATGAGATGGTTTTTGCATGTTTAAACTATCTCCTGTTCTTACAAGCAGTGCCAGTCTTAGTTATGATAAGAATTAGGACTTTAGGAATCATAAAAATTGCAAAAAATGCCTTATATGAGTGACTGTAGATTATCAGAGTATAGTTAGAATTTGATTCTTTACTATAATATAACATTTACTGGAAGACAGGTCTTCCACAAGAATTCTTACCAGTGTGTCCTTGCTTGTATAGTGAACCATCCAACCCTCCTTCATTACTGTGCTACTTCTCCTTTTTGTGTGCTTCACAGACTGTACCACTCTCATTAATGGAATATTGTTGCTGGTTGAAGGGCTTAAGAATAAATCATTAAAGGCTTTTTAAAAGAAGATAACTTTGGACAAAAAGAAAAAAAATCTTTAAAATCAGAATACATGTATACACATACAGAGAAAATATTTACATTTATTTTTATGATTGTTAGCAGACCTGGTTTGTACACTATTTTGTTTTGTCATTCCAAGTATCTTGAGATTACAAAGAAAAAAGCCTGTAATGCTACACCAAGGGAATGTCAGAGACCTCCTGAAGGCTTACACACACTCTTGCAAAAATATTTCTAAAGATGAGTAAGAAAATGGGCAAATGACTAGAGCCTTAGCTAGGCTGTGGGAGCCATTGCTCAAGCTTATGCTTTGTATGATTCAGAGCAGTACTTGATCTTGAATCTCTGATAACCTACATAGACACTGTCCATCAGATTACTGTTCTGTGATCTCGCTTGAGCTCAACACACAATGGTTCACAGAGCAGAAAAGGTGTCAGCTGCCCAGCTGCACACACCCTGGCCAGGCACAGCACAGAGTCTCCTGGAACCCCCCCACAGAAGGAGATTTAAGCTACTCTAGGCTCAGAGACCTAAGGTGAAACCCTATTGCCTTGTGAGGTATGCACACTGCAACTTTCTACCATTCAGCCATCCCAGTAAGCTGGGAAACCATGGGAATGCGACAGCACACCTGATAGCACCCTCAGATAAAATCTGGTAGTAACCAGAAGCAACCTAGCCCATCATCCTTGCTGTTAGAGTTAACAACTCCCAAAGCAGATTCTGTGTAATGGAATATGGACTCAATCTGTTCAGTCCTAATACTTGGTTATTTCTGGCAGAAACTCAAACAGTGATGCTGCATTGTATGTGAAAACAGAGCACAACACTGTTCTTGTATTATGCCCTGCTAGCAAAGCTATTGCTGCAATAATTCCAGCAAAAAAGAGCTGATAGTGCTCAGGAAAAGATAGATAGATAATATGTTAAGTTCCCAGAGTTGTTGTGACTGTAGATGTCTGCAGATGGCCCTGCTTCACTGTAATGCATCCTGGAAATAAGTTTTGTGATTTGGTAGTTTCCCATCAAAATGCAGAAAGTGATCTCTGTAAGTTTGAGCACCTAACATATAGTTAACATCTCTCTTCTGCCTAAAAATGATTTAACCATCTGCAGTTTCTATTTAGCTATTCTTGTTTATACTGAAAAAAGGTTTACTTTTTATTGCCTTTTATAGATCACTTAAAAGTATCCATGCATACAGAAACTACCCTTAGAAATAACTGCAGAGAGGTGTTACTGGAGGAATATCCCTTACATAAGTAAAATATGTACCTTAGTTACAAATGTTTTATTAGTACAACTGGGTATTTTTATTTTGAAAACTTGCAATGCTGTCTGCTTCATAAAACTTGGAAATTTAAAATGTTCTGTGACAATGATTTCATGATCTAAGCACAGGCTCATATTCCAATGATACAAGGTGTCTATACATCATAAACATCGTATCTATGTAGATAAATACAACAGTAGTTCACCACTGCCTGAAGTAAAGCTGCATATTGTTGAAATGGATTGCTTTCTGCTAGTGCAACAGGTGTACAACAGTAACACAGAAATAAGGAGGACATATTACTGAGAGAGACTCCCAACAGCAAAATAAAGGAGGAAATTGTAGGTCAAACAGACCTGTGAAAGCAAAATACTTTATAAGGTATAGATCCCTTAAAGGTATGAATCCTTTGCATCAAGGAAACTGCAGCTGAAATTATCTTAATTCATTTTAGGTTCCCTGACAATGAATAGTCCCTACTTTTTCCATACCATTTGGACAGCTCCAATAAGTGAATAATGTTTCTTTTCTTAATTCACTTCTGAGGTACCTTGCACAACTCAGTTCCTGTTTTCCTTCCTGAACAGTCATTTCAAAGTGCTAATCTATTTTGTAACTTGCTTCAAATTACTACTTTAAGTTTGTCAAACTTTCCCTTTTTTAATAAAGACATCTAAAAATACAAACAAATAATCTAGATCTGATGATACCATAGCCACTTACACATTTTGTTTATTTATCTAAATGACCAGGCATTGTGCTGTTAAACCAGGGAAAGAATGCCTTGGAAAATAAGTAAACAATAAATAAATAAATATTTTACTAGTGCATATGGACAAATAGTTTCACATCATTTTCATACCAGAACAGACCTGTAAGAACTACTTTTGCATAAGTTTTCAAATGTTACTTCAACTTGACAATACGGCTTCTATTAAATAACTAATGCATACCAACAGTGAAGCATTCTCACAGCACTTTCCAATGCACAACATTTCACCAGCATTCCCCACTCTAAATGGGTGAGAACAGTGACCACATATGTTCCCCTTTGAGCCCTAGACATGATACATATAAATAAATACAAAGGAAGGTGGAAGGTACACTCACTCCTCAGCTCACCTGATCATCCTGTTGGATTCATCGTGATCCAGATCAGCATCCTGCATTTCTCCACTGTCACTATGGCATCCTGCCATTGACATCTCTGAATCATGAGCCATAGATTCTTCCATGTCATCTATAAAGCCACTGTTTCTTTCACTGTCATTGTCATCACTCCCTTCTTCCATGACCACATCAGACTCAGCCCCAGGACTAAGAAGGTCTGGAATATAATTTCTCAAGTTATTATCTAAAACCACACAATACTTCAACTACAACATCCTGGCACATTTTAAGCTTCCAAAAAAAACTTAAGTTCTCTTTGGAAGTCTACTGCCTGCATCTAGACAATACAAGTAGACAATTACTTATAATGTTAACTGCATATTCCTTTACACAGGAACAGTGTTTTCTGTGAAGCCTGCACAAAGCAGAACAATAATCAATACCACTGAAACAATGCTCCCTGCCATTAGAAAAGAAATATTAAACAAGCACCAAAACCAAATACTTAGGGTTTAACTGATTTGACTATGGCATAGCATTAATAGCATCATCCAGCTTATATTTAAATTCTATTAAACTTTCCAGTTTCCAAATTAGACATGCCTAAGCAAAATCAGAGTAAGAAACAACTTTTTGTTGCATTGTTGCTTGTGAATGGATTTATCTGGAATATAAAATCATTTGTCCAGTCAGAGGGTAAAGACAGCATTCATTTTTCTGAGATGTCACAGTGTTTCCGAAATTTGAAGTAAGGTTAAAATCACATGGAACATATCAAATAGTTTCTCCTAGCAACTCCTGCCTAATGGAGGAAGGTTCTTGACAGCCAGTGTGGGCAACATAACACAAGAAAAAGCACACTGAATTGTCTGACAGCAAAATGTTTGGAATTGATGGCATTTCACTGAAATTAGAAGTGCACATCTGAAAAGTTTGTTTTCATGTACAGTAGTCTTAAGATATTTGGATATAAATTACTGATGTGTGATTAAGAGGCACGTATTTCATCTCTAGCAGAACCAGTCATTCAGTCATGAATGATACTTCACAGTGCAAAGCTCTCTCTCTGCTATTTCTACAACACTTTAAAAATCTTTATTTTTAATAAACCTACAATCAGTTAAAAATAAATCCCTAAATTTAGTATATAATGCGTTTACTAATGACACCATACTTGGAATTTCATTGCTTCAGCTCTTCTTTCACTTACTATTTTAGGGAAGATGCATCACACAGCAGATGGACAAAATGACAGATACTGTATTTTGTTTATTAAGTTTGAAAATAATGTGAACCAAATTACTGTGAAAATACAAATGAGATACAAGAGAAAAGTGCCTTTGATAATCCCAGGGACCCTCTATCAATCATTCAGGACACACAATTCAGAGTTCTATGAGGATTCTATGTATACCATACTAAGAATATTATTTGGTGTATAAAAGCCTACTTCTATAAATTTTAAGTTTGCAATCTTCAAGGTATATTCTTGGAGTAAGACCAGAATATGTGTTCTCACCCCAAGTGACTCTGCACAAGCTTTTCTGAGACAAACTATCACTTCCCATTTGCCCAGCATCACATTTACATGTCAGGAGACAAGTCCAAACAAAAGCAGTGTGTTGCTTGTGAAGCAAAGGTGGGGAGAGACAGAGGCAGTGTGTTGGAGGGATGAAATACAGCTGCCTCAGATGGAAAGAGGGAATTTGGAGGAGTAATTCAGAAACAAATGTAAATTTTGTTCATTTAGTTCAGTTGTGCAGAAACAAAGTTCCTGTCTTTTCACAGCACTTTAGATCAACGCAGGAAGAAGTTTACCATTTATAAGCATTTTTATTTAGTTACTTTCTCTGACTGCAAATATCAGGGAAAACTTTACACTCCTATGAATGGAATTAACATCTCATGGTGCATATTTCAGTGTTTGAAAACCAAACCACGAATTTCCATTGGCAACATTACTTGCACTCCTGAAGAAATAGTTGCATTGCGGGATGGTTAGTGGTTAACAGAAGTATAAATGGTGCAAGATTAAAAAAAAAAAGAAAAAATAGTGACTCCAAGCATCCAGTGAGAGGTGCATCAGAAAGGACATTCAATAGGAAGACATCATCTACTCTCCAGAAAATCATGCACCCTGTCACATTTCAA
This sequence comes from Dicaeum eximium, assembly GCA_013396995.1. Lineage (NCBI taxonomy): Eukaryota > Metazoa > Chordata > Aves > Passeriformes > Dicaeidae > Dicaeum > Dicaeum eximium. The sequence goes on along the minus strand of VWZP01010904.1, from coordinate 3,356,556 downwards.
GTGGAATACTTAGTGTCTGTAGTAATTTTCCTATTAAACATAAAAACTTCATAGTGATACAGTACCACTACCATGAGAAAAACTGTGAAAAATACTAGTTAACATTCCTAGTTTTGGAATTTCTTGATATGCCTTCAATAAAGTAGACCACTGATTTAAAGGAAGAACACATCATAAGGTAATACTTTATTAACCTCAGCAGCAGTTTAGGCTGACAACTTAACACAGTAATAGGCATTAGAAACTGAGCACTTCACCACACTTCTCATTCCCTTATCACTCAGAAAAGTGACATTTTCAAGGCAATCAACAACTCATCTACAACCATTCCTTTTTTCCTCCAGTACCGTCTGTCAAGCCTACCCATACACCCTTATACTTAACACAAAACCAGCAGCACATGCATAGGAAAATCAGCAGATAGTCAAGGCTTTATTGATTTATTTACTGGATTTATTTATTTACTGCTATGATTAGTTTTATGCCATCAGTAAATGGTGAAATTTTTATCTGAACGGCATTCCTAGTCCTTCTAGGTATGTTTTTCCTTCTCAGGAAGATCATCCATAACCATGTTTTTCTCCCCTCACATTAAAAGAAAATTTTGTGCTTCTAGCTGACAGGTGTCTAGCTGCCAGCCTCTCACGTGTGGCTTTTGGCTCTCCTCTGGCATTCTGCATTTACCAGGCGTTATCACAGGGCCATTTTGCTGCTGACATCCCCTCTGTGGCAGAGTTTAGCCTGTCTGCCAGTGCCACCTATTTGGAAGCAACACACTCCAAACGATGGATGGTGTATGAGCTCCTCACAGCATTTCTCCCACACTTAATCTTCAACATTCAACAGAAATGTTGCAGAGGCAAGGCCCCTCCCAAGCAATGGAAAAATGTGTGCTTGTACACATCACAGTTTTACATTTCTCTTTTATTTAACTGATGGTTTAAACAATGACAGGAACAATTGTTAATGCAACTTACCTCCATTAATGGCAACTTCCCCCAGGCAGTTATTTGGCACTTTAGGAGCACAGCGTTTGTGACAGTTGAATCTACAGTCTGATAAGTGAAAAAGGGATACAGACAAATTATTTCTTTTTCTGTGACACAATTATATTTTTCCTGCTATCCAGCCTTTAGATGTTAAGCCCTATCATTTCATTAATACAAGTCATATGTTCAGAGAGTGTGCACTAGCCTGGCTCCATGCTGCCTGCCAGTGGAAGGGACAGGATGAAGATGCTGGAAGCACATTTCTGAGGGGAAAATGCCTTTCCAATGGTAGCTGGGTGGAGCGGCACTACAGCAGCCGAAGTGGTGCTCCACTCATCTAGGGGAGTGATGAGGAGACACAAGTGCTTGGCTCCACAGCCAGAGCTGCTTTTCCAGTGAAAGAAGCAGAATGGGCTGCAGTGTATCAGCTGCAGCTTAAAGGACTGACTACATAGGAAATACTGATGACTGAAAATTGAAACAGGAGAGCCCTAGCCAACAATTTTAAGTGAGAAAATATTTGGTTTTTACATCACAAGGTAACTTCTAGACAGCTTGCAACTACGGGTTCTTTCAGTCCTTTCCCTATTTTTCAAATTTTTTTTTACTTATTTCATATGTGTAAGTAGCACTTCATTAGATGTCATGGGAATTGTTTGCTTTTGGCTTATGAACATATTTTACTTAAACTAAGAGCTGTAAGTTACTAACACACCAGAGAAACCAGTGTCAGGAAGGAAAAAATATAGTAAGGTTGTCTATATCCTTATAATTACTTAAGATTGATCCAAAAACCAACTAGATTTAATTTTTTTTTTTAATTAGGTTAATATTTGCTTAGATGACCAGGATTCAAAATGAACTGAAATAGATGATGCTTTGATAGATATTTTACTTCTGTTAAATTGTATCAGAATCACACCTTAAGTTAAATGAAAGCAACTTTGAATTTTTTCAGGGTTTAAAAAAGTAACAAAGTATACTGATTAGTTTTATGATAGTTATTATTTATTGTAATAGAAGGAAGGTGATTTTAAGCATCCATTAGCCAACATTCCAACCCCACAGCATGCACAATGCTTTGTATGTACAGGCCAAGGCTGGCCAAGGTGAGGCAGCAATCCAGGCTACGATCCAAGGGGCCTGACTCACCTCAGCACCTACTAAGGTATACAATGCCATGAGACTTGAGAGCACATTAGTCACACTGAAAAAATGTGGGTTTAAATTCTCACATAACCCATCTTATTTTACTTCCATTACAACTTCCCCAAAACACTGAGCTGCTGAGGCTCAGGCATATGCTTCAATTCACACACAGGACTTTGTAGATTGAAAATAATGAAGATAAGAATATAGTCCATTATGTTAAATATTCTGCTGTAAGCACAAGTTCACCTATGCCAAATACAAGATCATTTACACCTGAATGAAAAATGTGAGCTACTGCACATACACCAAGGGTAAGAATGAACAGCCACACAGCCAGCTCCTACAGAACACCAATTACTGTAATTTTGACTGCAGTTTAATCCAGTGTAATTGTACATGTGCCTACACGTAGACAGTTTAGTGAGGAAATCATGAATAAGGCTACACAGTAACCACTCAAACACTAATTTATTAATTTTATTATGCTTCACTTTTATGCTCCTAGAGGACATTTACTTACCTTTGCACTGCAAACCCTGTCTAAAAAGCCCTTTGAGAAGCTTCTTGCAGTACTGGCAAACTGTTGGACGTGTGTAGGAGTGGATGACAAAAGTATGAGGCACTTTAACCTTTGACAGTAAAATCTTGTCTAGTTGAATAGGTCGTCCAATGTAGGACTGTGAATTCGACCTCTTCTCTCGCCCAGTGTATGATTCTGATGGTGTCTTTTGCTGTAAAATACATAAAAAGGAGTTTTGTATTCATTTTTAAAAGAATATGGTATTCATATATTCCCTCACTTCAGTAACACTGTCATATGTCATAAAAAGTCATGTAAGTGCCTTTAAACACTAATAGAACATATGTCATGCCCATCTCAGACTACTTTTGAAAACTTTGACTGGTACTGAACAACACCTTCGCCAACACTATCATCAGATACTTCATATTGTGACTGAAACAGGTTAAAAAAAAATCAACATTAAAATGTTCATAAAAATTTCTCAGAAAAGCATTTTACATTCTGATAAAAACCATTTTCACCTCTTATTTTCTGTTTTATATCAAAAGTAACTTTTAATAGCTATATTTTTTTGTATAAACATTAAAAATCATTACGCTATTCTACATGCATGTAGGTTAATGATAGAAAAACTATTCTTTTCTATCCTATTTTCTATCTTTATTTATAATTTTTGCTATTGCTAACCTTACCACATTTAATATATGTATGCATATATATACATATATATATATGTGTGTGTGTGTATATATGTGTATATATATATATATATGATGTGAGACACACAGTCTAAGGCATGAAATCCAAAGAATTCCTGTAATAAATCAGTTACCTTATTTTCTCTACTAAATTAATTTAAATGTTCATAAGATAATTACCCAGAAAACAACTCACCTAGAAAACTGCTTTTTCCTAATACTTGCCCTTGAGAAACAACCAAACTACATGGACAATTAACATTGAAAGGAGAAAAAAAGTGAGAAAATGCAGCTTGATTATTTAAAACTCAGCACCTTCTCACTATCATCTGCAAACAATCTGATAACTGAATGCTAAAAAACAAATCACTCAGAGTGAGCCTGCACTGTTCAAAAACTGTAGTAGCTGAAGCTTCAGGTAGACATTAACTTGAAACACTGCTTAGCTTCAAACACATAATGCTATAGAAATTCCTCCACCTGATTCCTATTTCCCAGTCACAAAAAAATAGAAAAATACATTTCTGTATGCTTCTGTCTGAGACTTTTCGAGTAAAGAGGAATTGGAAAGTCATTTTTATGGCAGAAGAACCTAAGGAATTAGCTCCCGGCTTTGCCTTCAGAGTGCATTTACCATGGGGGGGAAGAATTTCTTCCTTACAAAGTTAATATAGATTTCCTGCTGTGAAGATGAATTCTTTGATTACACTGGAGAATTAGTTGTCTTTTCAAGAGGCAAAAAGATCTACTGTACTAACACAGTTCTTTCAAATAAAGGAAAAATACGCAAAATACATTGTATGAGCCAGGTACATATGGTCACTACAAAGAAACTAGATTGAAAGAAGTATAAGAAAGCATCTGTCTTTTTTTTAATCACAAATAAAAGTGGAAAAAGTCTGAGTACATACTCTGATATGGGTTTATTACCTCCTGAGGTTTAAATCTTCAGGCTCTGCAAAGCACTTATGCATATTAAAAAAACCCAAACGATTAATTAGTCTCAAATTAAGATTAAATTTATTTAATACTTGTTAACTACTAACAAAATTTGCCTAATATTTTTAAGGCAGATTGCACTAAGTCTTATGAAGTCAACATGAACAGGCCTGTAAAATGGAAGGCAGAAGACCATCAGGACATTAGAATGAGCCACATAGTCTGCACAAACTGCATTGCTCAGCTAGTGTGAGGCACCTGGAAATTACAGCCCTCAGTGTTTGTGGACAGGGCAAAGCTCACAAGGAGCAGTGAGAAACAGAGATGCAGTTCCCTCAGTTTTATGCCAGTATAGAACCCTTCCTAAAGAGTTCATCTTAATTCTAATCACTACTTGCAACAAGTCACGACACTTTGCTCTCTCTTTCTTGAATCTGGACATTTGGTGGACATTTTGCATGCAGTGATGCTAGTCTCTTAAAATGAAGTTTAACTGAAAAGGAGAGAGATTATGTAAGGGAAAGAGTTCTAGTGCTTGCTTTCATTATGTCACTGTAACAAACTAATATTTCAGTTTACCATTCTTATCACTAGAGCTGTTTCTTGACAATCTTATCCTTATCTGCAGTAAAAGTGATCCAAATATCTCCTAATGCCATCATCTCTCTTAGAATCCTGACTAATATCTAAATGAAACCTGTTTTCTATGATCACTTATGCCTTCATTTTCCAAATTACTGCCTAATTAAAAATTATTTTGGCAACCAAATACTGCTAAAAGCAAAGTCCAAATTACTTATACCTAGGTGACTTCGTGCTTAAAGGATTTTAGAAAGCCGGTTTGGCTGTTTTCCTCACCAAAGGCCTTGCAGGTTTTAGAAACTTCAGTAGTGTTGCTGAAATGTACTGAGACTAATCTTGGGCAGTTATGATTAACAGAGAGAGACGGTCTTCCCTACAGCTTTGGTTCTGACCTAGATGTCTGATCAAATCTCAGGTGTGGTACAGTACAAGTGTGGGACAAATTATTTGCTATATTTTTTGCTCAGATTGATGGCAAATTTTTCAGTTTTAATGTGCTAGTGTATGTTTCTGAGAAAATGTCAGGTTGAACAAAAAGTAACTTCTAGATGCTCTACATTGAGTTGATTGTTTCTGAGATAATGCTGAAACAGTTACTCATCATACCATCAGAATTGATCAAATAGAGTTACCACTAATAAAGCTTTTGTCATGTTGTTTGGTAGAGTTTTTTTCTCAAAATTTTTATTAGTCATGCACAGTTGGAATATCTGAAATATTTACTTCAAGTCTCATTTCACATGGCTGCCAAGTTGTGCTCCTGAACAGACAATTAACTAAGTTTTTGTTAGTCATTCATAAGTGTTCTCTACAGCTGAAGCAGTAATGGATACTAAACAAAAGATAAAACACTGGAAAACCTACTGTAAGATGTCAGTCTTCCAATCAAAGTATTTCAGCTTTTCTTTGCCATTCCACAAGTGCTGGGCTGCTGTGTGCCAGCAGTGGAGCACACTGTGTAAGGCACTAGCAGCTCTCAACTTACAGAGCCTTCAGGTCAAGAGGTAAAGCTGAGTTTCACCTTCTCCCATGCTACAAAAGACATCAGAATTCATGGATCTGGCCTCACTCCTGCATGCCCAGGCCCGATATGCCTGACTCCATTCCCTCCCTCTTCCAGCCAAAGGCAATGTGCCCCTGGGTCCTGCTCAAAGGTAGCAGGGGAAGGGAAGCTGGTGATAGATAACCCATGGCAGCAGCAGCTGGAGCATCTTTCACACCCTCTGACTGATTAGGAGTACCTCCTCCCTCTTGTCATATAAGCTTCTCCTCCCAATATTGCCCAAAAGTCCTGTCAAGATCCCTCAACGCAAACTTCCAGCACTCCCAGCATCAGATAGATGCCACAATTTTATACCCCTGAAAGCATAGGAAACCAGGGACTAGGCTATTTTCACTGGAAAAGCAAGAATCTCCTCCACAAAGCACCTTCTCCTTCAGCTGGCATGCCTGGTTTGTTAGAAAGATAAATGAGTTTTTCCTGGTAGCCAGCCAGACTACTGACTCAGCAAGTCTGGAAACTTCCCAGGAAATGATTGCTTAACCAGATTACACCATGGAAACTAACAGCCTGCACAGTTCCAAAAACTAAATAGTCCTTTAGAACAATCATCCCAGCAAGGTAATCTATACTTTAACAGCTCAAGAGTATGATTTTTGAAGTGACAACAAACACTAAAAATGTGTGCATACACTGAATACTGGACTGTCCAACTAAGCCAGTGACACTGATCACTTCCAGATACTTCAATTATGTTTTAGCTGTGAGAATATCTAACAGAATCCAGTCTGCTTACTCTTTGAAAAAATAAAAGGTTTGTTTTTTTAATTCCAAGAAGATGTGCCAATCTTTTCCCCAACATGGGGCACATTCCTCATGACTTTTATATAACTGATGCCTTACTTCTTCTTCTTCTGTTCAATTTCTTTGAATTTTTGGAATATATTGAAGCCCCTCATGTGAGTTCTGGTGAGCTTTGTTGAAAGCTATTAGAAGACACAACAATTTGTCTACATTAGCTAGAAGCATAAAATAATTGTACAGTCATTGCAGGAAGAACAGTCCCCCAAAGGTAAAAATAGCTCATCATATCTTTCCTGTCTTTTCTACCTTGTCCAGATACACTGCAAAAGATAATTAAGAAACTGAAATAAATACTGACTTCCCTGCCAATGGATTCAGCTGTTCTTATTACCTGGATGAGTTTGACTGTCTTGTAGCGCTCACATCTATTCCTTCCAGGCACAGCAATCAAAGAAACTCTAGGGAGATGCTGAAGACACTAATGGGAAGCAATAGAAGCTGACTGCTTGGACACAGAGGTGGCCTCTTGGGAACAAAGACAAGGACCAGCTCTGCAATCCAGCTGCAGAGGCTAGTCTAAAACATAAAAGAGATTGCTGTTTGCCTTATTTCTTTTAAAAGGTTTTGACAGTCCCACTAAATATGTTCCAGGGATTCTGACAAAGCTCTACCAAAAAGCTTCATGTTCTGTAAGAGTCAGAAAGCAACTATTTTATATGTGGCAATCACACTTGTGTGTGATTGTGGAAACATGCTCAAGTTGGTAACCTTCACTCAGAAGAGAACAGGCTACACAACCTATACTCTTCTAAATATTTGGTTTTTTCAAAACTTACACATAGAAATGCTAATCTTTTGCAGACTCAATATCTAAGAAGTGTTGCAACATTATTCCTGTAGTTTACACTGAGTTATTAAATCAGAAATAACAAAAGTATTCCTGCAATTTTGAAATGTTTGCCTCAACAAAAGAATAAACTACTACGATTTAGGATTTTTTATTTATTTGGACAACAGAGAAAAGTGATGTCTGTTTTAAAAAAACAAACAGCAATAACTGTTTGCGTAAAGTTTCATTTTCAGTGTTGAAGCAGACTTGTTGAAACATGCATTTCCTTCCTACATTAAGGCAGAGGATAAAGCCTTGATATGTTCATACACAATTTCTTCACAGGAAGCTACTGTCAAGTGAAGTGCTAGATATCTATGTAACCACAGGAACTCTGTTTTTAATGCAATGCAAATGTTGACTTTCTTTTACAAATTAAACTATGTGACTGTAATTAAGTGAATTCAAAGAAACAAATCTTCAGTTAAATATACTGAGATACCACACTTAGACTGCAATCAGCTGTGTTGTTTTTCAAGGCTTCTTGCACTTCTCTCTCTAAGTCAAGTGTATGATTTAATCCTACAAGCACGACAGTTAGATAGCTATGGTCTGAAAAACATTTCACTTTCACATGTGTAAACATATCAAAGAACTGACTTCAGTACAAGCTGTTAATATTAAACTATCCACAGATGGCTATTATTACATATGCCCTTCTTCTACTCAGACATCAATAGCAGCAGACAGTGGTCTGAGTGCTCTGTCTGTAACTTGCCTTATTTTGGAAAGTAGCAATAGAAGATTACTGGGTTTCAGCAGGCATTGTGGGACTGTGCTGACTCCTCAGAACCAGGGAATTCCCAAACAAAAGCCCTTTCTTTTTGGATTTATATTACCAGCAGCCATAGTATGACTTACATAGCACAAAGTTTTCTTTTCCAGCATCTTACAGAGACAAATTAATTCAAAAATATTAGCTTTAGTTTGTACTTCAAAACTAAAAAACTTGATACTACTTTATCATGTACTTCATAACTTTAGGGACATTAATTAGTAAGTTATTTTTATGGAAGTATCTTGCAGTATTAGAATGCCCACATCAGAAGCCAGACCTGGCAGCTTTGTTATACCTGAATAAAGCTAATAAGAAGGGGGAGAAAAGGCACACAAAGGTATCATAGCCAAATTATAATTCAATACAAAACCTTTCAGATAGTCTTTGCACAATTCTGATTCATCCTATCATCTATATATCAGTTGGGTTTTTTTTCCCCCCACCAATATCTGTCACTTTCTACATACCATCCTTACCAAATCAGGGATAACCAGCAGGTCTTTAGGCTTGACCACAGACACTGGTTTGGAAAGTTTTGGCTTTGGACAGAGGAGATATCTAAACAAACCTACTTGGTGAGGCTTGAAGTAAGTTTGGGGGCAATACTATGCTACCAATACAGAAAAACAAGATTATATATTAGAAGGGAGGGAAAGCACCACTGAACACACCTGGGCCATGTAAGCAGAGATAAAAGGTTGCACTGATTGCCATTATTCCTCAAAATAACATTTTGAGATCTTGTACCAATTCACAATAACCCAAATGATCATGAATGTTGTCTCAGAGATACTACAGGGAAGTAAAATGTGCATTGCAGCATTTGGCAATTTTCAGTATGCTCAAATCCTTTTGTTAGTACTACAAGAACTTAGCTCCTAATTTTCCTTAGAGGTACCATGCACTCCTAAAAAATTCCTACTGTTACAGTCACAGTAATTCCCAGCTTAAGCCATGGTGACAAAACCAACCTGAACCTCTCTCCTCTGCCAAGCTGAAGAGTGAAATACCCATAAAACCTCTGAGATCACTAACAATTGCATTCAAAAACATCAGCAGACACAGCACACATGAAATTTCAGAACGTGTACATCTTAAGCTGTTTAGCATTTTCTGTTCTATCTTCCTAAAGATTTAGAAAATATTAGGTGCACAATTGGTGCAATATTTAATGGTTTCCTAAGTATACATCTTGTAGCTTGAAATTATTGACTTGATCATCTTCTATATCTTATCTAGTTGTAATGAACCTCTGAAACAATCACACTGGGGCAAACTAACTCAGAAAAGCACTAACATAGTTTGCATTAGTTACAACAAATTCACTTCTACAGCACTTAGTGCATGGCAGGTAGTACTGGGACTACTTTTATTTTATGGCATAGTAGTGTGTAAGGTAAGCCAGTCCAAATTTACCTTCTGCGTCCTAAAATGACTTAATATGGGGTTCAGCTGAACTTTGAATATCATAGATATGTAACACTTCAAGAAAAAAAGACAATTACATTTGAAATGCTTTTTGATTTTGACCTGTACTATGTTTAACTATTTTAAGTTATTTTAAAAAGGCATGAAAACTAAAAAATACATAAAAGATTGTGGACTTAATTCAAATTCCTATTTAAATATTCAACTTTCAATGTCAGATTCACTGAGTTCTCAATTCTTAGTTCTGTTTAGTGCATGACCCACATTCGTCTGGTGGATCTCGCACTAGATCAATGTGAACATTACTTAGGATCGGTTTAATTACTCAAAGCCTCTACTTCACCTTCTATTATTTTTAAATAAACTCTAGGTTTTGGAGCAAACTCCAGGAGCTCTATCCAAAACAGCATAGGGGTTTTTATTAAACCCTTTTATTAAACCCTTACTGAAAGCAAGCTCCCATTCAGACAGAGAAGAATGTGCAGTGTGTATCACTGGAGCATGGAAAGATAACTGGAGGGTGACAAGAATAAAACAGAACAGAACAGTATTAACTCACAGTCAACTCGAGTGCCTTCAAATGAAAATATTAATTTTGTCTTTGAGGATCTTCGGTCTAATGAACTCTACTTCAGCCATTAGAAAAGGACTTGTAATTAGAAGTGGTTTAAGGCACCAAGATGCTCTCAGCTGCAACACCCCAGCTCTTCTTTATTCCCTCCCTCAAGAGCCTTTTTTTTCCAGTTCAGTGAGCTGGGGAGGTATACCAGACTCTATAGAGACTGGAACTGGGAAATAGAGAGGCATCTTCTGTAGGAGTGAGGAAAACAAAGGCTTCTCAGAATGGCTACTTCTGAGTCACTGGAAACAAGGACTCCTTATTTCACTGGGCTAAGACAAAAGGGCATCTGTACTAAGTGTTGGGTGTGAGGGAAGAGAGAGAAAATGGCCACCTAGGACTCAAGACAACTCCCTCCCAGAGCGTGTGCTGTCCTAGTTCTGCAGAATCACTCTTCTATATATAGCTAAAAACCCTCAAGCCAGCTCTGCTTATAACAAATCTGCACAGGCAAGCAACACCTGGTGCTTTGTATTGTCAGTGATACATAAATAGTCTTTTCAACTAAAACTATATAAATTTTAAATTATTTAGCAAAGAAATGTAAATCCTGATTCTTCATCAAAAAGCAAAGATAATAGGTAACATTCCACTTACCTATGCCCCACAAGACCCACCATTGCTATTTTAAAAGCAAAGCTCAGCTAGACATTTTCTGAGAAATCACTTCAAGTGTGTTTATAAAATGACCTTACTATATTCTTTACTTCTAGAAAACAAATAAAACTTCCCAAAATAATGGAAACATATATTAAAAAATAGAAATAAAATTCTATTGTGTCATTGGTTGCTTTTGTTGAAGCAAAACCATAGACAGCTAACATTTTCTTTTTACAAGATAAATATGATTTTGTTTTTCCTCCAAATACTTTTTTTTTTCATGCCTACCTACCTTAATTACAGCTGCTTTAGGGTAACCCACTATCATCCAGATTGGTGGATGCATCATTTATCATTCAGCACCATATTTAGAATACAATTACCTTAGATATTGCAAAAATTGTGGCTTATATATACACGTTTGTATTGTGGAGCTGGAATTCTGGGGCACACAGTAAGAATGTGTTTTAGGAAAAAATAGAAATCTCATCCCTGAAGTGTTCAGCAGGACTTTGAGCAACTGGTCTAGTGGAGGACGACCCTAAACATTGTAGGGAGCTGGAACCATGTGACTTTTAAGGTCCCTTCCAACTTAAACCATTTTATGATTATAGGAAATAAAGTTATTTCTTTCAAAGAAATAGATGTTTGGTCATGGAAATCTTCATTTTAGCATAACGAAATATTTCTCAGACAGTCATATTTCTAAAATGTAGCATTTTTAACATGTGCAAAGCCTGATCTTTTCTGTTTGCATCCCAAATACATGCTGCAAGGGAAAGATGCCAATACTTCTTCATTTCAAAAGCTTTTGAAAATTTAAACACAAACCAAACTTCTTTAGAAAATCCATAGTGAAAGCTAAAACCAGCAACCTTTGACATGAATCACCCACTTAATTTTTTTTTAAATGTATACTTGACACTGTTTTTATATAGAGCTGTAACTTATTTGTACACTGTTAATGGTAATTTCCACAGAAATATAGAATCCTAGACTGTTTGGGGTTTTTTTTAATTTGACCACAGTCTGAAAGAAAGAGCTACCCCAATGGTAGTATGGTGTCAGAAGTTTATTGCTGGTGAGCATTTGAATGTGAAGTTTCTTCAATTTAAAAATAAAATGTTTATTTTCTACATTACCCCAGCAAATTCCCAAGTCCTGAAGTAAAAAATTTTCCCATGTGTTACTACCAGTATAAAATATGACTTCAGTCTAACCAATGACCTCTTTCATGCCTAAGAAATGCAAAAGTCACTTTTGTATTTAAGTATTTTAATGTTCACTAATTTCACTGTTTAGCATAAGAATTATGACCTTCACTTTGGAATCTGGACTTTACCAATCTGATTTATTTCCTGCACACCTTCAAATTCATACTGATAATTATAGAAGAGGATGTTGCTACTAGCATCGTATGGAGTAAATTCAGTACATACCTCATAGCCAGGGCTGACAGGAGACTGACAGGTAGTTGGAAAGAAGAAAAAACAGCACAAAGAAATAAGGGGAAGAAAAAGACAGAAAAATAATGTTATTTTAGAAGCAAGCATGAATGTGGGACCATATTATACTCTCATTCTTTTTTAAAGAATAAATGCTTAAGAACTGCATTTGAGCTGAGACATGTAAAAATCTGGGTTGCATTGTATCCTCCTAGTTCTACTTTGTTTTTAGCATTTCCATCGATGAGTTTTACACTACTAAGTTAAGAATCAAAAGAAGATTTTATTCTTTGGAGGTGGATTTTTAAACCTGTACTCAAATATAGTCCTCATTCACTTTTCAGCTCAAATGAAATGTTTTATTGGCTAATGAAAACATTTATACCCAAATTGAAACTGTTTCTATGCATGGTGGTTGCCTGTGCAAGGAGAATTAAAGTATGGGTACATTTTGCATGATTCCACATTATTCAGCCTCAAAGATTTTTAAATTACAAAATTTCGTAAGACAGGGCGTAACTTATTCACTTTATAAGTGTCATTTTTCCAGAAGGCAGGTTTACATGCTGTGTCTCCTATCAGGTGCACACAACATCAACAAAAAAAGAAGCAACAACTTAGTTTGACAATTACATCTATCAAAGATCTCCAGGAATTATTCTCTCTCGACTGCTCTGACTCTACATGGTAATTAGGAGTAAAAATACATTTATTCTAGTCATATTTGAAGAACTGATAGATATAACAGAGATTATATTTTGTTAGCAGTGATTCAAGTAACATATCAATGTTAGTAATGAATGATACACTTTTATGAACAAGGTTGATATTTTTCAGTATATTCACACAGACTGTAGAAAAATGAAAGACATTCCAAAGTGCATGGCATCACTATATAAACTGTCATAAAACTTATCTCATAAGCACTGTGGAAGAATTGAGTCCAAAGGACAGATCTGGTACATGAGAACTGACAAAGCTTATGCCACTGAAGAAAAGCAGGGTGAGGGGGCAGAAATGGAAACACATTCAAAGGAAAACAAACTAAACAAAAAGAACAAAAGACATGTAGAAGCCACGTGTGAGAGCATTTCCAAAAATCTGGTAAATGATAGCAAGATTTCATGAAATAAAAGTGAGATAAGGCGACTGTTTGGTTTCTGTAGGCCCAACCCTTTACCTACTGTAAATATATTTTCTTTGGGTGTGCACAAGTGTGTGAGCATGTGTGATGCTCTGAATCATCAACACAGGGACACCAATGTTTACAAGCTCTCAGAGAAGTATAAGCTACAGTATAGATAACACTTACTGCACCTCTTCACTGGCAATTTCAATGCTTTCAAATATTTTGAAATATATAGTTTTGCAAAACAGGTATTTTGTATAAGAATATGTCAGCAAACAAGACAGTCATATAATTGAAAATGTTTTCAAATTGAAAAATTTTTGCTACATTTTAATTGTACAGTGCAGTGAATATTTATAGAGGGTATACCAGGATGCTCACTCATACAATTTTTTAAACCAAAATTTAACAAAAGAAAAAAGAGATCAGAATTAGGGCCAGCCTTCCTGAAAATCTTCTGTCTTGGCCTAAGTAATTTCTGAAACAACCTGCTGAGAATTGTGATTAATTCGTAAACATTTTGCTGTAGTTTGCAGAACTTAAGCACCTTACTCATTTATGCAGCTTTTCAATTAAAAATACAGATTCATAATGTTAACCTTAATTTCCAAGTGGCTTTAGACTAATGATAATCAGTAGGATAAGTACATAATTATGGTTCATAGATGGTACTGCATCTAACACCATGTCTACATAATTTGCAATAGTGTCCTTTTAGTATGTCAAGTTTAATAAGTTTAATATTCTAATTGAGAGGAAAACATGATAATTGTTGTGTGTACTTATAAATTCTTTCCTCCCCTTTAAACCTTAAGGTTTTCAAAACCTTCACTTAGGAGTGGATTCATTTATACACTGTGTAAAATCTTAACTATTCAAGTATATTATGATCGTGAGTGCTAAAAAGAACAAACATGCTAAACATAAAAAATAGGTATCATTGTCATTTACTCCAATCAACATTTTGCTTTCATTTCAGAAAACTAATATATCAATGAATATACAAGTATACCATATATGCACGTGCTTTTGTGTATACTGTACATCTATATATATATTATACATATATATGTATATATATACACATCTACACATATAAATACAGACATATAAATACATTCACCACAAAGAGCCATTTAAGGATCTAATGGAGATTTTTCCTACTTTCTTCTGAACACCCAGAAATATGCTAAATACACAGGCTCCAAGTAATTAACTACAGACCTAATTGTGACAGACACTCAGTTTAATGCTGTGGTGTCTGGGTCACAGCGCTCTAATGAGGTGACTCTTTCCTATTTAATAAGCCGAGGGAAATAATGGTCCAATACATAACAAATTCAACATCCAGTTCCAGACGAGATTCTCCAACTACTTATATTAGCATGGGTGGCAGTTTTAGATCCCAAAAATATCCTAATTCTTGACAAATGGGGAGACTCCTATGAGTATCAGAAGTGACACATACCTGAAACCCACATACCTTACATTGGTGCCCTCCCTTTTACGTCAAGATGCCTTCTCCTACTTTATAATTTACATACCACCCTCCTCTGTAGTCTGTAACAGGCAAAACCAGATTCTATAGCACGAAATGAATCGTTTCTTAGCTCCTCCCATGGCCTCTACAGCTAGGGAATCCCATACCAGAAGGGCTTCGTCCATCACGCTGGGTGAGGGCTCCGCAGAAACTGTTCGGATGGTGCTGAGTCCTGTTAGGGATACATTGGACAGGCGTCTTTTCCGCACACCACTGCAGTTGTTAGGAATTTTAAATGCACATCTCTTATGGTAGTTCAGACCACATCCTGAAAAGAGAAATTGAAAACCACCCAATCATGGATTGCTACTCAAAAAAGCAAATAACTTTGGATTTTTCAAAAACAAAACAAATTCAAAAACTTTAGCCTTAATTTTGATTAAACTTTTCCCTCTACTCTGCTTTTCTATTCTAGGAAATTTTTAGAGAGATAATGTTATCAGCTCCAAATACATACATCTACAACCAGTGGTTTTTCTCTGATTTTTCAAAGTGCAGGAAATTTTTATGACCAGCACTTGGAAGGCAAGGAAGTCTCACTGCAGATGGTATATTCTATTGGATTCAGTCTGTCAGAAGTCAAATAGGTGTGGCAAAATGAGAAAACTTAGCTATTACAACCTCATATGGATTGACAGTAACTTCATTTAAATAATCTGAATTACTGCGATACAAAATGAGACACAGGCTCGTTAAGAATTGTAAAGGAAGAGTATGACATGCAGCCTTTTCTTAAAAACACATATCAACCAAATTTTTTTACACTCAAGGTTACAGGGCCATATCTAAGATGCCTCAAAGCAGTCAAAAAGATAAGTTATTTAATCAGTTAATTACTTTGACAGTTCTTACTGTCTCTAACCAATTTGAAAGCAGCATTAGACACAACCCACAGAAGTAGAATGGAAAAGTCTCTTCTTTAGACTGAAAAATTGCATCTCGCTGCAGCTTACCTTCACATTTGAGTCCCTGGCGCACCAGCCCCCACAGCATCTCTCCACAATGGTCACAAAAGGCTGGAGCCCGATAGGAATGAACAAACAGAGCGTGGGGCCGGATTTGAAAGTCTTCAAATGTAGCAGAAGCTGTAACAGTAAGATCATACAAAAAATTAACATAACTAAAAAGTAACATAACAACTGTTCTTCCCTTATTAGGTACTTCATCACAGAAGAAAGCAAACCTCCTTTTGGCCACTAGGATGCTGAACCTGGAATTTGGAATTGTTCACTGCATAATATTTTGAAGATAAAAGGAGAGATGATATACCTTCATGCTACAATGACCACTGGAAAAAGCATAAAGCTGCATTTACAACCCTGCAGCAACGACATCTCTGACAATATTTTTCCAATCAAACACAGGAGTATAATAGCTTATCAACATTTACCAAAATTGTCAGAGTTCAATCAAATGTCAGGAATTGTTCAAAACACTCTTTTACAGGCTTGACTCACTACACCTCAAAGGTTTACATATATAAAATGAACTGAACACATCCAGTAATTAAATACTACAAGGTTTTTTTTGACAAGTAAATGAAAGAATATCTAAAATAGTTTGTTTCTGCTGATCATTTGGTATAATTAATTCAGCAGCCTATGTTGGTATCGGTGAACTGATCACACAAGTTAGAAACATATATTAGAGCTTAAAAACAAAACATCTAATGATATACCCAAATTTCAACAGAGAAAAAAACCTTGCAGGGCAGCCTGGAAGATGGTTGTGCATTTCTTGAAGTACCAAATCCTTACAAAGTGACATGAGCCTGCAACTGGTGTAACAGCTGCAAAAGTTAGAGGGGCTAGTTAAAAACCCTAGTGCAAAGGATAAAAATAACTAACTGAAATGTTTTAAAAACTGGTTATAATACAGAGACAACCAGTACCACAACACTTTGAAAAACAGACTTAAATGAAATATTTTCCTTTTCTTATTAAATATCTTAAACATATATCAGATAGTCTAAAGAAATATCTGTCAAATGTTGTAAAATACTAATCACATATGCAAACATTTGATCTCATTCAGACTGCCATTTAAACAAGTTATTTGTGTCCTTACTCTTCACAGATATCAGGATAAATGCAATAGGTATGTAGGCATTTAACAGAAATACTTTGTCTTTCAACAGAAATACATTCCTGATTTGCAACTGACAGAAAGAAAGGGGGAAAAAAAAACACAAAGAAGAAACCAAAACAAAACCAAAACAACCCTTCCCCCTCCCCCCAGTCCAGTTTTTTTAATGGTTCAATTCAACAGAATTCCTAAAAGATCCAAAGACTCTAGCTTGCTCCTTGTCTACCAATGAAAGTAGAACCAAAAATCTTCATACTGATCAAGAAAACATTTTTAACTAGCAAGAGGAGGGTACCAATAAAGATTTATGCCCTGTCTCAGTTGCTTCTCTGCAAAAAACTGCTACTCTTTTCCAAAATTGTCCACAGAAAAAGAAAGTTTCTAATCTCAACTAGTCTTGAGGTCTATTAACAAGAATATTTAGAATATGTTCAGACAACACCTTCCCAGCAGATCACTGATCTGTGAAGTTCAAGAAGGATTTGTTTTTCTTGGCCTCTATTACCACCAGCATGCAGCCACAGGAGGAAAAGTTGCCACAGTCAGGCAGCAGAGACCTCTCTGGTCCTACCACATATGGGCACCAACTGAGCTGTGACAGGTCAGCAGCTGGATAAAATCAAATTATAGACACAAATCATGCTGACGCTTGATAATTCACTTCCTCTTCTCTTGCCTGGTCTATGAAATCATGAAATATATGTGAAGACATGGTCTCCAGCACTTTGGAAACTCCAGTAACACAACACACTACAACATTCTATGACATCTCCTCAGCAACTCAGCCATAAACACATCACTAAGCCCTCCCATATCTCTACTTGTCCTCTTCAGACTTTCCATCTAGAATTTCGAGCCTGAGCTCTCCTGTTCCGGACTTTCATTCATGGATTTTGCACAGCATATTTACCTACAGCTTTATGAAGAATATTGTGATTAACATCTCTGATTCTTTGCAAATGAAATGGTCACGTATGAAAAGATATGTATGCATGTAAGTATGTATGTACGTATGTATGAGCCTTTTCAAGGATACATACCAAAACTGGAACACTACACCCTACCAGCTTCCAATGGAACTGCAATGCACCCTTCTTTGCTATTGTGTCTCAGCCTTAAATTTGCACATGCAAATATAAAAATCAAGGAGCTGATGGAAACAAAATACTCAGTGAGTATGCACTTCTCTCTAGGAGAAGGAAGACCCTACTGTTGACACCCTCAAGACATGATAGCCATGAATTTTGGTAACATAGATGTGAATTTTAGAGATGCTGAGGTTGTTTCTAGAAGCAGACAAGTAATAACCAACCACTATTAAAACAAGGGATACGTACAATAAAAACAGTCTAAATCTCAATCTAGCAAAGGATTTATGTATCTAAGTCCATGCCAATTGCATTGAATAACCTAACGTTATGCCTGTATTCAAGTTCTATGATGCTTACTAAACTGGAACACTGGAGAGGAGTTGTAGATTGATTATTGGGTAGTTTTACAAATAGTATGAACAGTGCACCACAAATAGCCTAATAAAAATCAGTAACTCACTTAACTTCAATTAGATAATAATTTAGATAATGGATTAAAAATATAGTATCTTAAAATAGCTTTTTAAAAATGGGGATTGTGAGAAGCATATATAATTTTCTCTGTAGAAGCAAACCTGAAATCAAAATCTCCTATGAGTAGTTTTGCCTTAAGAAGTGATTTATAAATTAGCTCCTCCTTTCAAACTTCTTCCTACCATCTAGTTAGTCAACTTTTTAAAATTACATGTCTAGGAAGCTTTTCATATACCCATTTATGTTCAAAGCTTTACCTTTCAGAATATTCCTGTTATTCTCTGAAAAAAAACCAAAAACCAAAGCCCTGCTGATGAAGAGAAAGATATGTGTATTTCTTTCCAAATTAAATCGAGGCCTTTCTTTGTAACAAAAACCTTCTGTAATCAGGCTACCCTTTTCCTTTGATGGAATACTGAGGGGGTGAAAACAATTTTGCAGCTGTATGTAAAACTGTGCTGTAAAAAAAGAGGGGCCTCCAAATATGGCTAAAGCCATATGGCTATAAGCACATCCTAAAAAACTTAATTACTCTGCAGAAAAGTTTGCAATTTTAAGTTCTTAATATGACACCATTACACTGTTAACTCTCAGATCACTTTATCATCATCTGTTTAAGCTTTCCTAGTATCACCAAAACACAGACATTGAAACTGCAACAGTTTTGACAAGACTATTTCACCAGGTCTATTAATGACTTGGCTGTTAATGGCTAGTACTCCTTGTTCTGGGCTCAGTAGCAGATTTATCATTCAGCACAGCTGGAAAGTACAACACAAAGACATTGCAAGTCAGAGAGGCAAGGTCTTGCTTTCAGAAAGAGGCAAATTATTTACTTCACCATTTTGTGTTCCAGGTCCAAAAGGGCTTTGAACTATAAGCAGAGGTGAGATCCTGCTATTATCAGAAACAGAGCTTCACATAATGGGCACTGTCATCTTGCATCCGCGCCTCTCACGGCAGAAGAAACCATCAATCACAAAACTAGCAGTATCTTGCAGCTACAGAAAGCAGGCATTCTCCTGCTACCTTCTCCCATTTGGAATGCATTTAAGAGTAATGTATTCTGTTGAGTTCCTGCAGGCATTTGTAACTTGAGTCCTTACTTACAAGAAGTGCTGGCATCCATCACTTAAAAAATTAATATAACTCACAACTGTACACTACTACATTTCAGGGACTGGTTAAACAATAACAATTAATGACTGAGTATACAGCTCAACTGGACTAAGAGAAAGGAAACCATTTTATTATTTTCAATGCTCCAATCCTGGCAATCAAATACAGTTTGAGCTTCCAGAGTTTCATGTAAGTTAGCAGAGTTCTGGCAGTTCATACAGGCCTAAGACTCCATATCTGATCTCCATCCTAAAATATTAATTAAAAACGAAACTAAAATTATCAGGACCTTAATAATGGCTAGAAATAAGCACTTCCGAAAATCTATACATGTGCACATTTATAATCATTTTGTTTCTTTATTTGTTCTGCTTTGAAGTAGGGAAACTTTGATATGGAAAATTTGAATCCTTTCTGGATATGAATGTGAGTATTTTAGCACTCTAAATTTTACATACAGGGAAAATCCTTCTAATACAATAAACTTGCAAGGCCACTCTCAACAATCTTTGAATGATCATGGTGATCGGGAAAATGTCCAAAATCTGGAGGAAAGAAAATGTCATTCCCACCTTCGAGAAGGGTGAGAAAGAGGACCCAAAGGAACTAAATGCCAGACAGCCTCGCCTGAAGCCTCTGGAAGGTGATGAAACAACAAATCCTAGTATGACCACTTCTGGAATATGCTTTAGTGTCTCTCTGATTAATAATGCTTTCTTAAGGTCTCAGATCTTTGATGAGACCATCAGAGATATGAAACAGAAGCATGACTGCATATAACCATTCAGTTTTCTCAGCTCCTCTTGACTCTTTCTAGGATAACACTAGAAAAGGGAAATAAAAAATGCTAAAGAAATGCACAAGATGACATAACCTGGAAGAAATAAATTAATTATTGTTGTGAATTGTGGTTGATTTTTTAAAATTGTTTACAAAAATTCAATAATGACTCATCATAGAAACATCTCCAGTGCCTAGCCATATAGATCAGAAGGTCAAAATTAGATAAGCAAAATGTTTAGCTGCTCACCAAAGACAACAGAAGTGTTCTACTCTCAACATGTTTACCCAACATTTCACCCACACACATAAATAACTAGAAATTAACACTAGGAAATGGTGATACTAATATTCTCCATATGACATTGTGTTCAGTTCCTGTGAACAGCTGTGACAGATGAGGAAAACCACTAGAGGCCTGGAAGAGACTTACATATAAGGAGAGATTAAAAGACTGGAATTGTTTTGTTTGGAGAGGAAATGAGTAAGAGCTTATTGGACTCAAGAAGAGGAAGAAGCAAAAAAAAAAAACAAAAAAGAAAAAAAAAAAAAAAAAAAAAAAAAAAAAAAAAAAAAAAAAAAAAAAAAAAAAAAAAAAAAAAAACAAAAACAAAAACAAAACAAAACAAAACAAAAAAAACCCCACCAAAACAAAACAAACCAGGAAACAAACATAACTGCTGCAGAATAACCTTCTGCACTACCAAACCACAGTGAGAGGAGCCTTCCTGTCCTAAGAAGCAGGAAAGCTCTCCAACCTTCTTTTTGGCAACAAGTCACATCTTAACTACGTTAACAGAAACATTCTTGGGGCCTCTTTAAAAGCCAGAGTGAGCCAGACTTCAGCTGGAATGACAACATCTCCAGGCTTGAGTCACGCTACCATCGAGATACAAAAACCAGCAGACTGCAATCTGTGGCAGTTCCTGAGTTCCTTCTTAGTTGCCATTTCAAATTGTTATATTCCCCAAGGGAAGGAGGTTTGTTTGTACTCAGACTTCTTTTAGCTACAAACCTCAAGCAATTCCTAAAAGAAGGTGTGTATCTTACCACAAAGGACTGCAAACATAATTTATTGGAAATGACTATGAGATTGTGTATTTCTATTTGCTCTTTCAAAATCAAAGCCAGCATTCAGCCAATGGAAATAAATCCAGTTAGTTCAATAGTGATATTGAAAGATATATTTTTTACATAAGCCATATTTAATTTGAAGCCTACTGAAGCACTGAGTTATTGAGACAGCTTCAGAAAGACTAAAAAAGCTCCAAACAGTAGATTTTTTTCCTGACATACACCTGAGCAGTGTAGAATGCACTGCTGACCATGTAAATAAGTCGTCTGATATTATTCCAAGTGGGCAAGTTATTTCAAGTGGGTTACCCTTTATTTTTCAATGTGCTGAATCATTTATAGCTACTCTCTATGCGACATGAAATATTCTTTTCAGTGAAATCATGGGATAGTAATACAAAAGCATAAGCATTACTGGATCAGACAAAAATCTACTAAGCCTGGTATCTTGTCTTTGAAAGAGGAGTTCTCAAAGTAACAGCAGCATTCTCTGAAGCAGAGAAGGTAACAAAGGTAGATGACAGAAGTGACATTACAAGCCATTTTCTCTTCTGTTGCTACACCTTACTAGTAGCTGCTTACACTTTACCAGTGATGCTTTCCGGATCATTCATGAATGTATTTAACAGCACAGACTTAAGCACCTTGCTGGTAACCTGCTTCCACTGTGAAAACAGCATGCACTTCTACCCTTTTCTTCCTAAGTCATGAACATTATTTATCCTTTTGAGCATTTACCCTATTCTCTCCTGAAAGCATCGTTTCTTTATGAGCATTTGGAATGAAAGTGTTTGCATTAAATCTGGAAAACCAAGTGAAATATCTCAAATGAATCGACAATTTCATTAAAGAGCACACAATCCAAAAATGTATTCTCTCAAAAAATCAGACAATTAGAGATGTATAAGGTTGGATGTTTGATCTATTAGGTAGTGGTGGAACAGTGACCTCTCATATACAGGCACTGTCCAGAAAGTAACAATTAACACAGTTATATATGGAAAAAAAGGCAATGAGGCAAACATAAACAAAAAAGGAAAGAATCTTTCAGCCCTGAGAACTTCAAACACAGTCATCTATCTGAAATTCATGACCCAAGAAAAATGTTAAACGAATGAACAGTGAGGGATACAAAATCAATCAACTTTAACCTAATCACAAATGAGCCTTATCTCTACAGAAATAAGAAAAATGACAGCTAGAGAAAATTGAAAGGACATAAAGGAAGAATAATTGTTAAACATTTCATCTTAGACAAAATAAAGATATTTGTATTTCTGAAGACACCAAAAAACAGCATGTTAACACAGCCATGGGGGCACCAAGAGAAGGATGCTCTTCAATCATAACAAAGCAAAATCACGAACTGTGACCAACTATTTAAGTACTACAACAATATGTTCAGAGATATAATGTCATAGTGTTTCATCTCAAGTTGAACTAACACTACAATCCAGTTATGTGTTGATAAATGGCATTTACTGCAATCGTACAGCTATCCACAGCTTTTATTCAGCCCAGTATATTTTATCATAGGCAGTATACACTGTACTGAATCAAAATAAAAGGTCCACATCTAACAACCAGGTGATCTACCATCTATGTGATATTACAACAGAAACAGCTTCTTAACAAAAGCACTGGATCAATTCCTGCCCTCATCAGCTCAGCAAGGGAACGTAAAATAGCTGCTATTTGACTTTCTTGCTTCAGGAATCCTGCCGAGTTGAGCACAACTGCTCACAGCAAGCAGATGAAGTACATTGCACTAATTCACACAAGATGCTAACGTTTCACTGTCTGCTTTCCAGCTGCAGACAAAAATCCCTTACATCTCAATCTAACTTTGCCGAGTAAAATCAAGATAGAATTTTTATAAACAAACCCATATTAAAACTGTAACTATACGATTTTTCCCCTCTACATCATGAATAGTCTTGGCAAATTTACACAGCTTTTAATAAACTTCATGGCACAGGACAAACTATGCTGACAAAACAAGTCTAAAGACATCTAAAGTAATTGTTTCCTTGAAGTCCTCAAAAAACAGAACTCAAAAAGAGAATACAGATGTACAGGAGCACAGCAACTCTTATCTGTCAGCTTGTTCTATAGAGTCTGTGCCTCCATTTAAGGGAAAAACAACAAATACAGTTATTCTGAGAAAAGATACACAGATGAAAGGTGGCAATTGCATCTACAGACAGCTTTAAATAATATCTTCAACACATCATTCATTTCAGAAAGGGGCTAACTCATCTACTTTCCAGATCTCATGTAACAAAGTAAAAACTTGTTAACTATTTAACTTCTCTGCAAAGAAAGGGTATGAAGGACAGCACCTATCATTAATATCAGTTCATTGGCACCAACAAATTGCAGTTGAAATAAATTATTTTTATAAGTTAGTCAAAGCAACACCGAATATCTCCAAAAACCTAGGAGTTAACTTAAAGAAGAGATTTTTATCTCTTATTTTTATTTTTTATCTCTTTATTTTTATCACAGCAAAAATAATCCGTTCTGGTCAAATTTATTGTGAATTTTACATTCTGCTATTTTGATAATTAATGTTTGCATCCTTTATTTCATGAGTGGAACAGGAAAGTTAACTTTTCAGAGGTCCAGCTGAAGATTTCAGCAAACACTACTTGATCACATCAAGACTGAAGGACATTTTTCAGCTTAAACTCACTTCACATAACAATGCTTCCTTTTCTTGAGCAAACAGTAAGACTACATTTTAGAGAGAGAGAGAGATTGGGCTGCTAATTTTGGATGGTATTCTAATATTCTAATAAAAGGAACCCTTAATACAAATATACTGTGATAAAATCCTTTCTCCAATGATTCAGATCTTTTTCAGCCTGAAATGCAATAGAACTAAGTATGTATTGGATCCAATGAACACATTACTGGAGATTTCCACAGAAGTAGTAAAGAATTTTCCTCCTTTGTGCAGCTGAAGACAAGATGAACTTTCCAATATTTTTATGAAAAAATTAAATAGAAAATACACAGCTAAAAAAATAGAAACCTGGTGAGTTATATGTTACCTCCAGAAGGATATTAGTGATACTGTTTAATGAATGCCCAGGAGGGCAGCCTAATAAACCAAATGTATTCAACATACAAATTTTTGGTTCTAATACCTTTCTCAAGTGTTCCCATATTCCTATACAAACACTATCAGAATCCATAAATAAAGTGTTCAAACAGATATTTTAAAAAAATATGAAATAAAAGAAAAAAATAAGTAAAACTAAACCCATATTTATTAGGGCTACTACATTCATAATAAAAGTTGCCTTTTCCTCTTTTTGTGTACAGCTAACCAAACCTCTTACAGTCAACATACACTTTTGCTTCCACTCTTCTAACAAGGTTGACCTTTCAGCTCCAAAATGCCAGAATCTACATTGGCGCTGAACCACAATTCATCTGGCTGACTGCAACAGCCTGTGCTTATCTCCTCTGGAGGAGTCAGCAGACAGACACACAACATTTGTTCAGCACATTACGTGATTCTTGCAGCCCATTAAAATACTACCTTGTATTGCACCAATGCAAAATGCAACTATATAGTTTTCATTAGGAATGCAAAAGCATGGCAGGTGCTGCAAAATGGGCTGAGTAAATTCCTTGTGTTTCACCAGAAATCTTTTGCTCTAACACACACTGTTTCAGTTATATTGCACGACATCTGCAGGTACACTCTTCATTAAAAGTGACTAAGGTGCTTCAGCTACAGTGAGCAACACCTCTCGCCTCTAAGTTTCTCTAGGTAATTTTCAGCTCTTTCAAG
Source organism: Dicaeum eximium (assembly GCA_013396995.1). Taxonomy (NCBI): domain Eukaryota; kingdom Metazoa; phylum Chordata; class Aves; order Passeriformes; family Dicaeidae; genus Dicaeum; species Dicaeum eximium. Next base: position 3,331,013 of record VWZP01010904.1, on the reverse strand, counting down.
AACCTGTAATATAAGCTCTAAACCAGAAAACAATCATATTTACTAATCCTTAAACTGCCAAGAACATATGTGCAGTAGGAAAAAAAAAATCATGGGTGGTCCAGCTTTTTTAATGAAGTTTTAAGTAAACTACAATGAAAAATAGAAAATGCATACTACTGATTGTATAACCCTGAACACAAGGACTGACAGTTCAGCTTTCCAACTCTGACCAGTATTGACCTGAGCAATAAAAAATGAATGCAGTCGATCAGTACAGCTTTTGACATCAGATATCAGTGCCTCAGGGGATGCTGACCCAAAGCACAAGGAGTTTTCAGCAGCAAAGCCATAGCAGTAACAATGTGTTCTACTGCCTCTTTTGGATATGACATTCAAAAACAATTACCATAATATATCTTGAATTTACAGAACTTTAGAATGCATATTCTGTTTAGTTCTCCATAATGAAGGCTAGAAATAAAACACTTCAGTCAGTTCAATATGCATCTGAACACATATTGTATTTCATTTGTCCTTCTACCACTCAATCACTCAGTATCATACACTCTAGTGCTGAAGGCCAACCTCTTCTGTTTTCAGGAGGTTTTTTTAATCCCTTCAAAATAAATTTTCAATGCATATTATTAAACATCCTGAAAAATACTTCTTATGGTCCTGTATTGAGATAGACTTCGTCCTCTAACTAAAAAGGAGATAACCCATCTACAGCTACTTTGATATGCACTATTGCCAAAATCCATAATAATTTTAAACTATCTCTGAATATTTTTCAATAAAAAACTGCCTGCATTAGTTTGAGTAATTCCCAAAACATTACAAATTGTTTGTACATTTCTTTTTCATTTCCAGTGTTGCAGAACTGGGAATACTTCCCCCCCTTTATATGACACAGGAATTGTCTGCAAAAATGAATTGCTGCAATTTAGTTTAAGCTCATTTAGGGAAATAATGCTTTCAAGTGTTTATTGAGGAAACCTGTTTAATTTGAGACATCTAACTGAAGGTTTGCATTTCTAATAGTGCCATCAGTCAGGCCATGACATATTAGAAGTTTCACTTGCTGTCTGTTGCTCCTAAAGATTTAAACAGCTACTTGCCTAATTTTGGCAGACTAGAAGGTATGTGATCTACACTTCAAAAGCATATAAAGAATATATCAAATAAAGCACTAAAGTCCTTAACTTTTTTCACTGCATCGCAATTACTGATATGGAGTGATTATGTTCTTTGGGAAATATTAAGTTAAGATTACTGGTATCTTTTTGAAAGTGAAAAACTTGTTTCCTGATATGGAAAAGATGAGTGATGACTTATAGGAATGATATGCATTTTTCCTTATTTCACTTTTTCCTATTCTAATCAAAGAATATGGAATAGGGTTGTACACAAATAAATTATGTTTAAAAGCTCAGTTGGCCAAGATTATGTGACCTAACTCTTACTTCCACTCTTTTCAGCATCCATTAGGACTTGGCCTTTCTCTTCACTAACCCTACACCCTTCTACAGTTGCAATTTTTACTTTCATATGGCATACATGTCTCTGTACTTTTAACCATCTTTCCAGGTGCTCTAACTGCATGTTCCAACTGCAAAAATTCAGCCCTTCAACCATCTTCCAAGCTTTACTTGACAAATAACACCTTTTATCTTTAGAGTTCCAGCATTCACTCTACTGCACACCCATGCCAACTTTGCACCATTCCTAGTCACACAGCTCATATCTTCTTACCTCTAAGCTTTTGACAAGTCCTATTGACACCTAATGACATCCTCAGACTTCTATATTTGAGTTACATAATTGTGCTCTCCCCTTCCTCTCATTATTTAAAAAAATAAATCATGTAAAGAGTCAGAGCAGTCTTGGCAAGCATAATTATGCAGGGCTTTGAAAAAGCAATTACTCTATTTCCAGTGGACATTTTCATATCACTCAATATAAAGCAAAAAGCTTATTAATGTTAACTAGTTAACTAGCTTATTAACACAATTAACTAGTTAACCTGTTGCTTAACTAGTAATACGGATGAAAAGCATTGTTACAAAATATACAGGGCAACAGAAAAAAAAAGTAAAAGGTGTAATATGCCTGTATACATCTGCAAAAGGAATCAAGAAAAAGGAAATTTTAGTTGTATGGACTCTTACCTATGCTGAGTCAAAATCTAATTGGGAGAAAACTACTCTGGATATTTTCATTTGCAAAAGAATGACAGCAATTTTCATTGTTTTTTAGTTACCTGATAAGACAACTTCAACTAGGTCTCCTTCTTGGATATCTGCAGCTGATTTCACCAACTGGAGAATGTTTTCAGAGGTAGGGTCATGGCGGAAGAGCAAGATTTTGTCGTACATCCCATAAAAACCACATTCGGGAAACTGCAAATACAAACCCATGAGAATTTACTATGCTGTAAAACACATAACTGTAAAATACAAAACTGTAAAACAAAATGAATGTATAATGAAATTTTGAGGGCAGACTGGATCACTTCTCAGACTGGTATCAAATAGGTTATACATTTTTTTCATCTATGAAAATATTTATCACTATATTCTGAAAATCTTTTTTCCTCCAAGGAAGTAAGCTCATTTGCCTTTCTCTTCCTGTGAACAATGCAGTATCTACTAGGAAATGAGACAGAAGTAAATGTATCCTGCAGCCACTGCTGGTAACTTCTTCCTCACACAAGTTCCTGAGTAAGATGATTTAATTAGACCTGGAGCAGCTGTTTGGACTAGATGTCCTTTGGAGTGCCCTTCTAGTCTATATTATATTATTCCATGATTCTATGATCTCCTATGATGTCTGCCCAAAAGATGCTTTTAAACCAAAAGAAACATATTTCAGCTCCACCTAAGATGCAATGCTCAAATGACAACTCAGTATGAAATATCTACTTTTTGAGACTGAAGTTACCAGGCACATAAAATAATGTTTCAAAACAAGATTTCAAAATTTAACCGTAATTATTTGTTTCAATTAAGAGAAATTGGAGCTTCAAAATCAGATTAAATCCTGTTTAAACTAAAAAAGGTTGAAAGGTTTTTTAAAAACTCTGAGGTTATACACTGGAGATTATTATCTAAGTAACTTTTTTCCTTCTTTTCCTTCTTCTTTTTTGGTTTTCCTTCTTCTTTTTTGGTTTTCTGCAGAAAAAGAATTAGTGCTTTTTCTCATGCTCCCAGCCTAAAGAACTAAGACTTTGTTCTGAAAACACGACCAAGAAACCCTTTCTGTGTTACAAAAGAATCCACTCAATTTTATATCAATGCACTACTGCATGTTTTGGCAACATGCAATGAAAAAAAACACAATGACAAGTACAGGCAGAGAAATAAACTGGTATGTTTTGAGGTCATACACACAGTGGCATTCCTAAGAATTTTCTTTTATAGAGGCAATGAAATATTATTCTTCAAAATGGGAACTGCTGATCCTTTTCAAAAATTGCAAGATTTTTCTCATTTCACTGGATTTCAGAAATACCACAGGCATTTCCCGCTGAATTCATTATGATTTAAATTATTTGCTCTATCTTTATATTCCCACTCCATTTGCTCTTTTCAAATAGCTCTACTTTTTCTACCTAAAAAAAGTATTTGCAATATGACACATACTATGTATGTATGTAGAAATACGTGTATCATGAGGTATAAGTTATTGTATTCTGTAGAAAAAAGTAAATTCAATCACGGCATTTTTTGATAAATTACATATAAGAAATATCTTCTGTTTGAATTAGTTTTCCCCAGATACAGTACTCTCATGTCAAAACAGTCATTTTGATGGTGCAATTCTTCAAACATTCTGTAAGGACCAACTGTTGCAACAGTGACAAAAATTCCCTCAGCTAAGCCAAGCTTATTCCCTGGCTGCTTAACAAGTCAGCAGTAGCCATTAAGATATCAAGCTGTCCATAAACACCTTGTTTGCCTGCTCCAAGTGTGAAGTAAAATGAATCACTTTAATGGCCCTTCAGTGTGGTTCAGTGAAGGTGCTTTAGTTTACAAGTGAAACTGGATGAATGACATTTACAGCATAGTAACTTGCTTAACTGCCACAGGTTAGCTGTGTATTTCAAATGTGTCCTGCCTCCCCCTTTTTAGAGATAAAAATATTAGCTTTTTAACATGATAACTTACCAGCAATTCTAGGTTCCAGACTTAAAATTTAGCGAAGTTTCTAAATCAACTCAAGTCTATCCCCAGTCTTGATGTTATTTATTAGATACCCTCCTGCCTTGGTTTAAGAAAATGTAGAGGGCAACACTCCAAAATGAGATATCCCTCTCCTTTGTTTTAACCAACCCCTTTCCACCAATAAGGAGAAACAAAATATGAGTAGTTATAAGTGAAAAAATGAATTTTGCTAACAAGTGAAACTGCGACAGGCAAATAACAGATTTCTATTCCAAACATTGAGCATTAAAAAAATGCTGTCTAAACATTCATATAGAACATGTCTTATATGATATTGTAGTAGCTTTTATTGTAAAAAGAGGAATCTTTTATGGTAAAAACAGGAAGTGTTACCAGAATTTGAAGTCACCTGTAATAAGCACACTGAAATTGCGTGCTTCTTCCATTTTCTAAAAATATTACATCACGAATATCTACCCATAAGAGTTTAAAGAAATAAAAAATAATGTTTTCAGATGAAAAAGACTGCTGATCAGGATCTCAAGTAATAATTTGTTACTGCCCAGATTGTGGGCACTTTGGCAACAGATCATCCATAAAACACAGGGTAAAAAGAGCCTCAGCACTAATCTTTTCTCAGCAGATACAAAACAGAAGCAAGCATTGAGGTATTTTTACCCTTAGCAACTGTAAACATCTCAAGAAAATCCACCAAAATATTTTACCAATAACCATATAGAAGCCAAGTGATTATGCAAATTCTGGATTTTCAATTAAAAAGCCTCCAAGTGATGCTACAATAAAAAGTGTAGAGTCAAATTCCAGTAACTACAGCGTCTAATTATAAGGATTCAATAACTCATTTAATCCACTATCCCTCGCATCAGTCAGTAATTTCAATGGCATTGGTCCCTCCACATGCAAATACAAGCTGAACTATGTACATGCTGTTATTAACAGCTGCTCTTCAAACAAGAATCAAAGAGAAGCTGGCAAAAGAAAATATTAGTTATATTTAAAACTCGATTTAAAACTCAACATAATAAAATTGTAACATACAGACAGACTCCTAAAAGTGAAAAATAAAAAAAAAGTAATCTTCCTGTTTTTGTCTTTCAGTACGTTACTACAATTTTGCACATCTTCTGTAAGGGTTCATTTCTGTTGCTTTATTCTAGAAGTCATGGAAGTTGGTTTTTTTCATTTTTTCAGTCATCATTGAAATTTTCCTTAAAATTAAATTGTCTTTTTTAGTGATGACTGTTTTTTTCTTCTAGATTAGTTAGGTTTTTAGAAGCCATTAGTGATTACCATAACAGCACCTGCAGCAAGAACTTTGATAAAACCTGGAAGTCTTTTACAGCACAAAGATATTGATCCATAAGGGCTGTGGGCTAAACAATGTCTTCACAGCATGTGGAGAAGCTGAGTCACACTGAATGTTTGTTAACTTAATTAGCTAAAACACAAGTAACCTTGATCTAACCTAAACAAAACTGTTGACCTGACCCTAACGTGCATAAATAAATAAGTAAATAAATAGTCTTGCATCAATACCACTGTTTTAGTATAAAGATATACACGTACAAAACTTCAATGATCACATTAACCAAACTGAAACACTTTTCTTTTATAGTCTTAAAATAACAGTGCATTTTATTTTTAGAAGTCAGAATTTCCTTTCTCTACAGAGGTCAGGACACAGCAAAATCATGACACTGAAAAGCCAACGTTTCATCAAGAGGACTGCCTAAATTTTCACTTGGTTGTGGCAGTCATTATTAACTCACTTGCAAAACTCATGAGGTTTTTAAAATCTCTACTTACCAATGGTATAATGAAAATATTAGTCTTATGCATAAAGAAAATACCACAAGACTTCATGGTTTAGTTGTAAGTAACATCAGTTAGTGTTCAAAGACTTTCTCCACCATTTACACCGCTACAGTTACTACATAGTAACACAAACACTGGAGTTTAAACAAAAGTTTACAGGATGGCTCTATAGAATATATGTAGCAACATCTGAGTACAAACAGGAGGTGCAGCTTGCTCCAGCAGCAGTGGCATCTCCACCTCAATCCAGGATGTCACATTCCGTGCTTAAGACATCTCAGAAATGGTGACTGACCCTAGACCTTTCCAGTAACTGCATTTGCACTTGCCAGGCAGACAAACAGCAAGGATAGGCAACAAACTTTTTCCTTTTCTTTCTTTCCTTATTTTTTATTTTTCCCAGGCAATCAGTCTTCAGTTATAGAGGAAGGAAAAGGAAAATATAAGGAGTAGTACCAATCAGCTTGATGCTACCTATATTGCAGTACTACCCAAGAGAGGCTCAGGTCAAACCCATTTGTCACAGGTTCAGAAAAACAGGAACCATTCTCTGGATCCACAGCTGAGTGGCACTGAAATGGCTTACTGCAACACAGATGACCTCTTTTCCCAGAATCAGGGAGATGACATTGCCACTCCTTATTTTAAACAGTTTCTTATACATGCTAGGACCCAAACTGTCTGGGCATCATCTGAAAGACTTGATTTGGCACAGTTCAAACTGTAACAGGAAGCATGCAATTAAACAACTGAAAAGTTTATGTTATTTTGGGCCAATGCATGAGCCTGTATTCTCATTTCAGTTTATTTATAAATATATTTTTAGTTATAACCTCAGAGAGCTATCACCATTTGGCACATTCCGAACATCAGTTAAGTTTCTTAATGCTTTACTGTGGGCAGCATAATTCCTTATTTACAGTATTCATGATTCCTTTTACATTTTTACTACAGTGCTTGATGTACAAACATGTTTCATAAAGGAATTTTTACCTGCAGAATTGCAGTTAGTAAGCAGATTCCAAATGGGCCATCAGAAAGCAGAAAACTTCTTATTGACTGCTTTATGATGTAAACAATAATTTAGATAACAAATGCATACATACAAGTATTTTGCTATCTCTGCAGCAGTGATCTGCTACAGAAATCAGATTCCTTAGTCTTTCTTAGATCAGGAACAAAGTACGTTGCCCACACACACTGACTTGGACTGGCTGTGGAACAATGAAGATCCAGAGTTAAAACATGGCTGAGCTCCTTCACAGAAGTATCCAGGAAAAAGAAAAAATATGACCATGGTGAAACAGAAACATGGTTTTTTTGGAGAAAGCCTGAACTCTGAACAACCTATTCATCAGCCTTTTTTAGTACAGGTTGTTTCCTGCAGCCATTCAGGGTAGGAGTTGTTTCCTTTGTATTTCTTCAAACAAACACGTTCTCCTGCTACCTATGCTTCCTGCCACTGTATGCTGGTTTGCCTTGTCATTCCAACTGCTCGCTGCCAAAATTACTGAGTATGCACCACATTACTCATGCTACTTCCGTGCAGAATTTAACAACTTCCAGTTCAGGGCAACCAGACCTGAGTCTTCTCTCACTGTTCCTGAATTGTGTCTGGCTAGTGGCTGCTGGCTGGGGTCAGTCCACCATGGCAATTGAACATGAAAAATCTAAAATAATAACACTTTCCTCTCAAACAAAGATAACATAATTAGTGTAACTCTATTTGTTCTATCACAAGATACAAATACAACCATCTCTATTTCCATTAAAAATATTTGATTTATTTTTCATTGAAACTTCTATGGAAGCACTTCATTCTGAATTACCACATGCAATGGGTTAGCAAAATTATGTTGATTATGTGTTGGAAGTTGATTTTCATTAATACCATACAAAGACTACCTTAATTTAAAATAGCCTTTGTCTCTCAAATATAATGTATCTTCTTGAACACTAATCTTTTTTACTATTGTTTCCTCAGCATTTTGTGAGTATTCTATTCCAACTTCCAATGCAATGGAGACGATGCAGAGTCAAGAAGATGTAAAGAAAGAATAAGTTCAGTAACTCAGAAATTGAGAAAACACTCAATTTTGTCGCATAAAAATTCTAAAAGTTAATGTGCCATGCAAACCATAGCAGGCTTGTATAGCTGAATGCTCTGTCATATAGATTAAGAGGTTAATTCAATAGAAACATTTAGAAAAGTAATAGTAATTAAATCACAATGAGACTCAGAGTATAAACTGGTCTTTGCATCCTGTTGGTGGCAAAAATATTATCACATCTACCACATCTGCATATACTGCATTACTGAATTGAGACTTTTCATGGGCAGAAGCACTGAGGTCTCGGAGACCACTTTGAATTTCTGTCCTCTCAGTTGTTTCGTGCTGAGAGTCTGAGATCTGTGTTGATACATTAATGCCACATTTCTCTAAGACAACAGGGGGACCTCAGCAGAAAGGCTCCAACAGTTCCTGTACATGTTCTCTGTGCAGCTCAACACTGTCCACGCCAGTGTAGAATTATGGAGCTTCTTGTGAAATGTTTAGGAGAAGAACATGACAACAAGTGCCAGATTGTTGACAGGCATCCATTTATGTAGATACTTCACTAACAGATTGCATTTCTCACCGAGGAGGTTGAGAAATGGAGCAGAAACTTTCATGCCCTTCAGCAAACAGGCAGAAAAAGGATGATGAATCACTAACAAAATCACTAACAAAAGGTTTTTTTCTAGTTAACATAAAACCACGTAAAGAGCCCCTGGCTCACAAGTATTGAATGCTTCTGAAGCTGTAGTCTTACTAGTTCTATGCCATATACTACATCTGGGAAAACAGATTCCTAATTTAAGAAAGATAAAAGGAAACCAATTCAAGAGCAAATTCCACACACTATTAATAAAACAACCAAAACAAAACAAATCCCAAACCCCCCATTTCTGTGAGAGTCTACCACCAGATGCATTTCAGCATCATTGATGCATTACATCAATGCAGGAGACTCAGTCACCAGTCACGTACCTCAGTCAATAGACTACACAGATGTAGAACAAGTGTCTTTGATCTTTTTACAGATTGCACAGCACAACTGCTTACATGCAGTCAAAGCTTCTGTTTCTGAGGTAAGAGATCTCAAAAGATCTATTGAAACTGAGACCTACAGATCACTCTCAGTTCATTACACCTCTGCTCTACTTTCAAAATCAACTTCATTTCCTTCAAGATAGATGCCAGTCTACATAATTGCTTAAAAATAATTTTTGTTTTGCACAGAAACAGAAAACAACCTATGTCTGATCAAAAGTACTACTTTAAATCAAATATTCCCAAGTATATGGTTTACTCCTAAAAACGCAGAATTCCCGCACACTTGGAGTAAAATATTATGAGAGAATCTGAAAATTAGTTACTCTTTCATCCACTCCCAATATTAATTCTATATTTCAGGAAATACACTAAGAGTAATTTGAAAATAATTTGAAATAATTTGAAAGTAATTTGAAATAACTAAGAGTCATTTGAAAAATACTTGTAAGGGGCTCTCTCATACTGAATGTGATAGAAACGTGAATGTTTAACGATCATCTTGGTTCAGTTTTTAGTACTAATAATTAGTTTGCTCCTTAGTCAGTTGCCAGTTTCATTTCCATTTATTACTAACTAGGATTCTTATTAATAAAGGATAAAACTTCCATTTATTAATAACTAGAATCCTTTTTAATAAAGCATAAAGTGACACCACCAAATGACAGGACTACTGGGCTCCCTAATTCTGTAAGGAGTATAATCAGGAATTATAGCAGAAGAAAAGGCTGAGGGCACTCATGTTGGACACCAGTATAGCATGAGCACACATACCTAGAACCAGGTATGGTTCTGCACTGGGCATCAGATGACTAACTCAGAATAAACAACTTATAATGCCATGTTATGCCATTCCAAAACACTAAGAAGCTGCCCATAAGAGCTAGTAAAAAACATTAGGAGAAAAGTGCCTGTAACTTATTGTTTTATGCAGATTTAGCATTGCTTTGTAGTTCTGAGTAAGCCATGTCATAGGAAGTTTGAGTTTCATTGTCTACAACACCCAAAAGGATTTCCCTTGCTAAACACCTGTTAAGGGATATGAAAAAAACATGAGGTTTTTTTTCTTTTTTTAATATGACAAAAAATGGCAGCTTTTATATAATAATACAAAATCTATATATAGGCTTCTAGATAGTGAATCGTTTGGGAAGAGGCCATTTGGGTTCTAAGCCTTCCTACCTTAATGTTTCAAAGATGGAGTGTACAGCTATTTGAATGCACTCCTAATCACGACACCAGGACACTGTCAGTAAAGAAATTGAAACCACTGAAAGGAGAATGGGATCACAAGCAGATCACAACAAAGTTTCTGTCTCTGTAATGGGACCATCCAGTGCTTCCTTTAATTGCGTGTATTCACTGCAAGAACACACAGCACAAAGAGGCATAAAGATTCAACAGATGCCTAGCCTTCTGTGAATGTAGAAACATACAAAATGAAGAAAACAATTTAAAGATAATTATAGTAATAAACCTAAAGGATAATTAATTTTTTTTATTGCTTTCAAAAAAATAACTGCATTAAACACAGAAATTGCCAGGTCACAAAAAAGGAGCTTTTAAAGTATGTCCCCCATAAATATAGAATTATAATGCTCAAAATAGAAACTTCATAGCAACAGATATAAATAGAAACATTAGAGTTGTAGAAAACCAAGGAAGAAGCCCAAAGTAATGTGAAAATATCACTGTGAGCACACTTAAAGCATACTAAAAGTTTTGTTAATACTTTAGGAACAAAAAGAACTTCAAGAATTCTACCACCCACAAAGATTTATCAATCACTTTCCCCTTTGGGGAAAAGATATTATTGAATATTAATGACTAAACACTTTGCATTCTAATATCAGTTGATATGGATGCTGAAGAGGACTCACAAAAGCTGCACACATATTGTCAAGTCCAAAAAAGCAAAACTGAAATAGCTGAAAAGTCAGTGATTGGGTTCTAGAGTAATCAAGATGAAGAAAACTTATTTGCTGCTCCTTATAAAGGGACACAGAGCTGTAGGCTCCTCAAAATAATAAAGCAAATGACAGACAGTATTACTATTTAACTATCTTGGCTCATGGCAGAACTAGATAACTTCGTTATGTAATGAGGAAAATGCCAGCATAGCTTAACAGTGACACAGATTCAGACTTTGCAAAACATTATTTTAGACACGGAAACGTGGAATATAAACTGCTCTGATGTAAAAGAGACTCTATTCTGAAAAGCAACAATGAAATTTAGACACTGTAGTAGATCATTAGGTGAACATGTACTTGATCACATGTAGTGAACATCATTTTTGCCATAAATTGAGGAATATCAAAAGCATATGGATTTACTAAACTCTGCTTTTGGCAGTGATGCAAACGCAACCAGAAGTCTTCTCATACCTAGCATTTAATATTAAAAAAACTAGACCATTGGCAAAAGCATTCAGGAAGGACTAATAGAATAATTAAGGAACTGAAAGATGTACTCTCCCATCCATGGCAGCAGGGGATTAAACTGTTTAATTTCTAAAGGCAGGTCAGAATTTGATCATTTTTGATAAGCATCAGTACTAGAAAGTGAAATCTGATTTTTTATTGATCCATCTGCTTAGCAGACAAAGAAACTGCAAGTTCCAATTTCTAGCAGCTGAGGCTATGTAGACTGAGATTACCCAACAATTATTTTGCTGGTTCAACTTCTTTTCTTGCTTAATTTAAGTATCTAAAACAAGTGCTCACTGAAAAACAAATATGGCTGTTCTATTTCCACGTTATAGGATTTTTGTTTCTAATAGAGACACTCTATTTTAAAAGGAGTTAACAAACAACTCCTATAGCTTTCTTATATAAAAAAGTATTAGAACAAATTACTATAATGTCATATTCTTCAACAACACTCACTGAAAAACAACACAGGCTAAATTGGAGAAGGCTAACAGATTTCTTGGGACTCTTCTCAGAACATCCTTTTCTTTCAGTCTCAGGACATCAAAAGAGGTATTTAATACAACAGGTATCTGAAATTATCCTCATTTTGGCATTGATGACACCTCAAATGTAGCACACAGTCTAGTCCTGTGTGTCCAAAGACAGTCCAAGGACAGCAGCAGAAAAATTTTGCAGAATGTGCTACAAAAGGCAAGATGTAAAGAGCTAACCAAGGTGAAAGAAGATAGACAGAAGGAAACTTTGACAGTCCTTACTTCTGCCTCTAGATAGGCAGCAATAAGTGTATATAAAGTGCAATAAAGTTCAATATTAAGAGAACAGGATAGTTTAAACACCAGCAATGTCTTTTGGAGGGCACGTATGATATCTTCATCACTAGATGTTCCCAGAACAGGCTAGACAAAGAAGGGTGCAGATAGAGCTGATTCTGACTTGAGAAGAATATATTTTTGGGTCTTTGCAAGTCTATATCTACAGCTCACCTGTAAGACATGAAAAAAACCCAACTTACAGTGCAAGTAAGAAAACTATGTAATGTACATTCCTACGGTTTAATGTTCCATTCTGCAAATCACATTCCTGTGACTTTCCTTTCTGATTATCTAAAATTCCCATTGTAAGTTCAACTGGATAAATACTTCCCCATTTTTTATCCTGAATGGTTGTGTAGAGCTCCTAAATAGCTGCCACATTTCACAAGGGAAGTATTTGCATCTCAGCGTGGGTGAATATGTGTCCACCCCCATCCAACTAGTACTGACAGATTATTTGACAGTTTAATTTCAGTCAGACCTATCTGCCTCAAGAATATTTTTAAACATCAAGACAAAAGTTGTCTTGGAGTTTAATGTCTCTGGGATGTGCATCTTCGAAATCATGTGTCTAACACATGAAATGAACACACTGTCAACCTTAAACTCCTGCACGGGTTTGGTTGTTCAAATATCTATTTCCATACTGCCCTACTTAAGTACTTCATTTTTCCAGTAAAGAATTTCACACTCATTAAATTTCACCTCTCTTGCTACAAAAGAGAAGATATTTGATGGCATTGTTCTCAGGCACAACAAGCGACTGGAACTTTTCTCATGGCTCTTCCCCTCTGATTTTGGACTTTAGGTAGGTTCCTCCCTGTTCCTGATGGGAAGTTCTCCTGCTGCTAAAAAAAATTGTAAATACTTTGGTGAAAATATATTCAGAGACATTAAGTATGTCTCTGCATTTTTGATTTCAAGTGTTGGCTCCTGCCTTCCTGAAAACTCTATTTAAAAGACGTTTTTAATGCACTTTTCATTCATTGAACAGTGTTACAATTTTCAGTGGCAGAACTGTGTTCCACAACTGATGCTAGAACTTTTTAAGAAAGCTTCATTTTTCTTCTTTTATAGTTGTCTTTCTAACAATTGTTTAAACAAGGCCATAAAAGAAAGATTTTTTTTTTTCTTACTTAAAATCAGAACGTTTAACTTACAAATGCAGAGAAGAAATTTACACTGAGAACAAAAAGGTGAATCAGCTCCTTGAAGCTCCTTGGTTCACAGGGTATTTTCATACAAAATACCCTATTAAAAATATATCGCTTAGAGCAAGGAAATTATGGCTTCCTGCCTTTTATAGAGAAATTGAAGTCTTTGGCATTAACCACAATATTTGAAGAGCCCTACAAGCAAATTCAAAATTCTGTTCCTGCCACGGAAAAGACAGCTGTCACAACGTAAGAAAACTTTTTAGACCTTCATTTAACATATGAAGAAACCCTTCTAAGTTCTAAAAACAAACGAGTCATTGTAAAATAATCTTATTTGCTTGAAGTCCCGGCCATTTGGCACCCAGCCAGCCAGGGTGAAAAGACAGACATTTAATATACAAAGATCCTAGCAACTAGAGGTCTGCAGGGAGCAGGGGATTGTATTGCCAGCAGCTGAGTTATCAAGAGCTCATACACTGAAAAGGAATATACAAATTTAGGTGTTCATGGGCCACCTTTGTCTTTTGGAATAGATCAGAGGCAGGGAGATGGGCGGTAATGTTCATAGTCAAAGGGGACAGACACCTGTATGTCCCGCAAGCTGCGTGACCCTACAAATGTGAGTAAAGACATTAGGAGACATTAGGAGAGGTACTTCTGATGAAAGGAAAACAGAGGAACCAACACAGCTAGCCTCATTCACCACCATTTTAAAATCTAGTAACTCAGTTAAGCTGCTTGAATCTTCCTCTCATAGTTGAGACACACATCTTTCCTAGCAAGACAAAAAAACATTCTGAGTTTTGTTGTCTGAACTTTCACATTTTTTCTCCTGCTCCCGCAGAATGGACAACAAGTAAAGTGACAAGTGAAAAAAAAGAAGCAATGCCATTTTTTTATTCAAAAACAGTGGTGGTTAACCCATTTAGTTCTGACCACATGCATTTGACTTGCGTGGCAGCTCAGTGCCCCTCTCAAGGAGACTCCTGGCCCACGGATTCTGACAATATGCCAGAGTCCAAACCAAGCCAGCCCAGCTGCAGCTGGGTGCTCATGCTCTACACTCTTCGTGTGTGAAACCCACCAGTGTTTCCCACGCCCAGTACTGAACATTCAAGGTGCTCCATACACAAACACCTACTGCCACATAACACCCTTCATGCCAACCAGCTCCAATACTTTACTCTCTGCTCAAGCACTGAAGGGGTCACTATTACCATAAAACATTTTAAAAATAATTTAGAAGTATAAATCTAAGTAGTTTCCCATGACTTGTTCAACTGTTTTGATTCTCTGGAAGTGGCAGTGTTCTTGCTATGCATAATCAAACCATGATATAATGGATGGATGTGTTATTACGACAAACAAATCTATTTCACTATATCAGATCTTCTGTACCTGCATAAAGAAAATTTAAGGGGGGTTGTCCTTGCAATGTTTACCAAAGTACTACAGAGGTAATATTTGTGCTTTGTGAATGGCTTCTCTTTTTTTCCTCACACCAACAAGTACTTTTACTCAACTAATAACACATTATCAGCAGGTAATTTTGCCTCAATTATTTTTTGCCTTTAAAACCAGCAAGTGCACAACTGTGTGAGAACAAAGCTACAAACATTTCAAATAAGCACTGATCTGACTGCAGTGATCCAGCACGCTGAGCTGAACTGCCAACATGTATGGCTTCGGTAACAACAGATGACATTTCAAAACCCTAAAGCAGTCACTGAAGAATGCTTCACGGGATATGTCCCCTTTGATTCACTTCATGCAATGTACCATTAGAAGCATACATTGGTCATTAATTACCATGCTCCAATAAGGTAAACAAGCACTTGAAACTGGATATGATGCACTGACATACCAGTCTGACTTTGGTAATCACTCTTATGTGTGTAAGTGAAAATTGTCCATTAGGAAATAGATTAATTTGGTTTACATTCATTTCTTATTGCTGTGCTGAACATTTGTAACCTGTACCACACTAAAACTTAAAATATAATAAGAAAGCTAAAAAAAGTCAAACCTGCCCATTAAATAGATGCATATAAGCAATGTATATGTATGTATATTTGGTCACATTTTCCACACCCAAAGATTCACCAGTGTCATCATTTCCACCACTGACAATTATGCATGGAGGAGAAAGGGGTTTTTATTATTCACTCTCAAAACCCAGTAAAATGAACAAAAATTAACAAGTAGCAAAAAGAAGTAACAATAAAATGCCTGTATTGTTATGTAAAGCCAAAGCTGAATATAGACCAAATTTCTAGGGTCAGAAACAATTTTGCATACACAGACGTGGCACCATGGGCAGGTGCATATTTAAATGACATGCACATGTACATTGTGCTTCTTGTTTTCTGACCATTCCCTCCCTTTCCGCCCACTGGTCCCTCTTTGGACTGATCTGATTAGAGACCGAAGATCATCTCAGCCCACAGCCACAAACCTGGTTGCAGCAAAAAGTTCTGTTTACAGCCTACGGAAGTCTGTGCAGACAATCGCCCTCAACATGCAAAAAATACACCACTCAGAAAAAGGTAAATTACAGAGAAAGCTGTAATAACTGAGTACTTACAATGATACAGCTGAAAATACAGATATGCAAGGTTTGAGTAGTCTAGAAATAATCTAGAAATATTCTTTGCAACCATGTATTTTTATTTACTTGTAAAGGGTAGAAGACAAAATGTTCAATGTTCTTTAGTGCAATAATACATCTGTCATACCTCACCATCACTCAGGATGTTTAGAATTTGCAAACTTACCTATATTTTGCTAAATCTTATCCTAAATACAGTCCAGTTTGTTTTTTGTTCTAAAGTTTTTATAAACATGTAAATGGAGGAAAGTGCAGTGGTTGTCTCATGAAAAAAAAAAAGCTGGGCAGATCACTCATAGCTAGTCTGCCTACTCAGTATAACAACCAAAGAGTCCATGCCAACTTCCCCACATCACATCAGCCTCCTCCTCCTTCTCCTGAACTACAGCTGGATCCAAGAGAAAAGCATTCAATTTCACCCAAAAGCCCACACAACCAAAACAAAAGAATCATCCAATCCTGAATAGAATTGGTTGTGTTTATGAAAAGGCTGAAGTTAAAAAAAAAAAAAAAATTATGATCTATGCTGTTAAGATTAATTATGAAACAGAAAGAGAAGACTTCACACTGATATTTTAAAAAAAATTTTTAAAAAATTGCCAATGATTACTTCTGCCAAGCTGGGAAAAAATCCTTTTTGTTTAAAATGAAATATGCATAAATATACAGGAGTGACAAAAGACTATTTTTTTGCTTTCAGAGCACTATAATTTTACTTAAATGGTAGGTGTTCTTTCTAAACAGAATGGCATTTCAAAGAGACACCCAATCCTGTATTTCAAATGCTGCAGTCATCTCTGAAACAGGGTCCTGAAGAAAATTTCAAAATAGCATGAAGCAAATTAGTAAAAAAACAAAACTTATCAACTCTTTTTGAATAAAAACATAATCAGGAGGAAACAAATGAACCTTTCCCTTCCCCCTTCTCCTTCCCCCAAAGTCTGTGCCTGCACAAAGATATAAGAAGCCACCAAACCACAGGGTCCCCTGCATGCCAACCACAATGGCTAAATTAACTCGCCATGTATCAGCATGGTTTTACATGAATGTATTCCCTTGAGATTTTGAAATAAATAAAAATGTATACAGCAAAATGATCACTGAAATTAAATGAGAAAACTTTAAAATCTATCTTTTGACAATGAATTGTTCTTTACTTAAAAAAGGTTGAGTTTATGTCTTCATACAAGCATACAACCTTTACAGTGGCTTGAGTAAGTAATCAGCTCAAAGAGCTTTTTCCCTAATTAAAAAAAAAGCAAACTTGCTACAAAGATTATTTACACTAATTGATTCTGATTGTTTAACCTCCATAATTATGATTAGTGGAAGAAGAAAAACAAAGGAATATTGAAGACGAATTTAAATAACAAGAACATTAAGTTTGATCAATGCCAGTGAATGAGTGTGATACAAGGAGAACAGGACACAAAATTCCTTGAACATGGATTTCAGAAGTACAATGAAGAAAGATCTCAATCTCATATTCAACAACTACCCCTCTCCTACCCCTAAAGAGGAGCAGAAAGAAGCATTTCAGACTCTGTCAACCAACTGGGGTTCTTTGCAAAGCCTGAGAATGTAAAAGGGCATGCATTTCACATTTCTATCCATATTTATATTATATCAAAGGCCACTGATAGTTCAGATTCAAAGACTCCTAAGGTTGATACTTTTATTCAGCTGTTTCATTTATGCCATGCTTACTCTATTTAAAATATTAGTGATTTCCTTTACACATCACTACCTCCTATATGAGCCAATCTATCCTTTCAGCAATAAGACACAAAAATAGTCTTTGATTGTTTTTTCATAGACTGATAAAATACTAGCACACCAGACCTGACTAAGCAGTGGTATCTTTTGTATGGCTACTAGTATCTACAAGGTGTAGCAAATATCCTAGGAACAAATGAGACATAAAAGAACAAGACAAACCAGTGGTGTTACAGACTGCTCAAAAGGAAAAAAATGCTAGGCTAGAAACCAGGACAGACATACTAATGGACTAAATCCAAAGACTTCCAGCACCTGTACCCTGACTGCTGATACAGGTGATACATCATTTTTATTTCTACCTTTAAGACTTTTCAAATTTCGTAATTTGCATAATTTGTGAAATGCAGTGGAAAGCTCGGCTTCACCAGATTCTTGCTGTCATCTCACACACTCCACATGTGTTACCAGTACATTGCAGAGACACTGTTTCCCCCTCTATCAGGACAAACAGAAATTACAAAATTCTGATTTAGACTGGCAAATCAAAAAAGAGTCAGGTCATGTCAAGTAACCTCTTTAACCTTCTTTTGAACACATCATAAACTCCTTGAGAAACAACGTTTGTGTTCGTAATCTCTTACTAAATTAGACATCAGCATTCTGCCTCATATCCAGCAGAAATCTACTGTTAAACAACGGCCAGCTGACCTCACCTTCAACAGAAGCTAAGCATGAGAAAGGAGGTGTGCCTGTACAGACAAAAATCTGTACCTTTGACTATAAATATATTCAGTAGAGTCATGTGTTCATGCTTCAGTAAAAAGCACTGGTAGAATTCAATGTGGGTATGATGCATAATCCCTGAACTCCTCTGCCAATAAATAAATAAATAAAATAACAAATTATTTGGAAATAAGATAAAATGAACAGAATTAAGAAAATACATAATGTATCTTATGGGATGAGAAAAACTTTTGCTTGGTTGATCTGTCTCAATGAACTTGAAAAAGAAAGTAAGACAAGCTTCCAGAGGTAGTGATTTGTAACAGAAGGAAGAGAACAAGAAAACCCAACAAAGTAAACAAGTAAAGCCAACAAAGGTGACTATCAGGTGACCAGGAAGAGAATCAGACTACATATTTAAAAAGAATTCCATAGCTCCAAAGAAATTTGTCTTTCAGACAGTTTTTCCAAGTAAAGCCCCAGGAATAGAAACCCAAATCTTCTTAAAAGTCAAGTTTGACAATTTTAGGACACAAGTTAAATGACACAACTGTCTGCAATGGCAGAGGGTAACACAGGAGATCCTTGCCAGTCCTAGAATCCTATTTAGAGTTTAAGAAGGAGAAAAAACCCAAAAAACCCCAAGACATCCACGTTGCTATTAATCTTAGCAAAATACTAAATTATTACTAATCTGTTAATCAGTTTTATCCTCTTAGAAGTAGGCATAAAGAATAAGCTGCTGAAGCAATGTAAAATCTTTTGAACCATGCCAATACTAAAGCTGAAATCTGCTGAAATCTCCCAGAGCTAAATTTCCAGGTTTTATACTGGCTTATTACAAAGAAATAATGCAGAAAGCATTAACTTTTGCTAAGGGCAAATACTTTAATATGTATGATAAACAATTCAAATAATGCAGCTTTCCTCCAGAAAGTTCTTAATGGTTACCAGAAATAAAAAACCAAACTCATTAATTCTACTTTCATCAGCTCAGAAACTCTTTCCTATTGACCAGAGATCTTTTGTAACTTTTTTCTATATACCTAGCTGCATTACATCATGGTAATATATTATATATATAAAATATGTCTATTATATTCTCTCTGTTGCTTCACTATCTATAAATGGAAACTTTGTTTAGGTATTTTTATCACAAGCTACTTCTGTTAATAGTATTATTTAAGTGAGTTTTTTGTACATAGATTATTTATTTCTGAGGTGCCATCTCACAGGTGAACTGGAATCCCAAACTGGACTGACTTATCAGTGCTGAAAAATGACCTACTGGCAGAAAGAAGTGAAGAAAAATAAATGAGTTGTGATGATGCATGACTTCAAACAGTTCTTAGTGTTGTACAAGCAATAACTACTTGTCTTGCTCCCCTTTTTTACACAGGCTGACACTTATGCCACTCCCTGTCCACAGGTCCCAAGCTTCTTTTCACTGAAGACTGGATGAACATAACTAACAAAAATTCAGAGCAGATGTTCACAGTTGTACTTAGTTGTACAGCCACTAAGTTGTTTTAGCCCTAATGAAGGGCTGGCATTATGTTACCAAATATCTCAGTTAATGCACGCACAAAAATGTTACCACTTCCAACCACAGAAGTCAAAGACCATAGTTTTCTGACCTTTTTAATAATTTCATAATGAAACAACATAAATCTTCCCTCATACTTTGGAAGGCCTTTAGCCATTACAACAGAGGTGCTACCTTCACCAGGCTGAAGTGCTTATTTCCAATAAAGCTCCACTGCTACCACTGATATCCATTCCTTCTGTGGTATTTCAAATATCATATATCATTATAAAATACCAATATCAAATTGTCATTACTTCCTGCTTTAAGTTTTATTCTCTTCTAGTGCAACACTATGGCTTTTTCAATGGGCTGGATATTGCAACTTCCCATTCCAATGGGCAACTGTTACAAAATTCTGATTAATGCTTTCTGCATTCGCATTCTTTATATGAGAATTATTAAATCTGCTTATATAATTTTCATGGGTTTATAGTTCCTTTTGTTTTTATTATAATTTTAATTATTTGAAATTCTATTACATTTATTTGGTATTTTAAAATAATTATTCCTATCTAATTATTTTCATAACCTCATATCTTTCATCTCCATGAAGTCTACTGACAACTCCCCTACATGCTTATCAACTGTAATCTAGAGACTCAAAGTAAACTAATATGAAGCAAATTAATTGGGACTGAGAGCTGCATCACTGCATTTAGTCACATGTACCTGCAAAATCAGGTTAACCTTATACTTGAAAAGTGTACACACTGTTAAAGAATGATCTACTGTTTATTTTTTTAAAGGCAGTTTTCTGCATTAACACCATCTTAGTCATACCTCTGAAAACATTCAAACCAAACTTAAAGAAAGAGGCTAGAGCAGCACAAGCACATCCTGTATTTACACCACAATGAATGCAGACATGCTTAGTGATACCAATGCAAAGAAACAAGCAGCATTTTGTCACAGCTTGAGAAACAATAAGGGGCATCAATCTTTGAGGGGTTTACACTTCTCTATGGGAACTCAGTTAATACTTTGGGTTTTAAGCACCTCAAGCTAAAGAGGCTGCAGTAACATCACATAGCTTTTGATTGCTCTCTGAATAAACAGTGTATTTCTTTGCCTGCTAAAGCCACCTGACACAATACCTAATCACCTACTGCCAGGAATTTCTCCCCATGGGAACTTCAGCCTGGAAGCAAACAAAAGGCAAAGCAATGTTGCATTTCAAAGAAACTAAAACCAAAATCGAGTTTGAATTTCTAGAAAGTCTAATCTCCCATTTCTCTTTTAAATGTCTCTAAAACATCCATGGTGGTTAAAGGAATATTCATTTTTCACTGGCATTTGTACATAGTCAGCATCACAAGGAAACCAGAAACCATGGTTATACAAAGTCCTGCCTGTTCTTTCTCCTGCTCCTCAGAACAGGGTTACCACATCAACAAGTGAACACCTATCCAGCAGCTACCATCACCAGTGGATGTGTGTCACTGCAGAGCAGAGTTCACTGACACTACATCCAAAAATTTAAGTACCATCAGACACAAAGAGTTATAGGAAAAGTAAAAATAATTTAGTAAGAACTTCAGCTGATTGACTATGTGATTTTACCCAACAGACTTTCCAACAGCAATCATTCCCAGTGGAATATATGTGGTAAGTTTTCAAATCACTCTCCCCAGCCCTGTCTTGTGGATGACAAAAAGTTTAAACATTGTTATATACACATATGTGTATGTATTTACATCTGAATGCGTGCTTGTATACATAAAATAAAATATATTTAGGTTATATATTAGGTTATATTACTGGAAGAAACCACCAACTCTGGTTATTCTGTCTCTGCTGTATAAAAAACACCACACTGATGGCACTTTCTGATGTCTCTTGCTTGCCACATCTTTGTAACCAAAACGGACCAGCACTCTCACATCTCATCAAAGATTGGGGAAAGGAGAAGGGTAGAGTTCATGGGAAAGCACTTATGTTATCTGGGCAGAATATTTGGCTGATGACCCATCCACCACCTGCCTGAGAGAGCACAACATCAGCCAGTACATATCTTGCTAGTCCAGCCCTTTCTCACCTGTCCCACCCACCTAGTGCCCACCATAAAGACTCACTGAAGTTATGCTTCACACACAATGATAAATACTTGGACAGTCAGATCACCTGTTTTTCATGTTATTACACCTAAGAAAGTCTTTCAAATCCAAAGTCATACAAGAGTTCATGGTTCACTGGATGAGGAAAAGAAAAATGCTTATTTCCTTCACTTACCAAAGTCCCCTCTCAATGGTCTGACAAATAATAAAGTATTATCTTTTTGTTTTTAAAAGCACAGTCCAAGATAAATCATGCATTATATTGACTACTTCTCCTGTAAGCTCTTCCTCTGTATTCCTTGCTTACAAATTTTAACCTAGTGTTCTCACAAAATCAAGTGCCTAAAAGTATCAGGAAGATCTTTAATACAAAGTAAAGGGCAGAGATCAAAAGATATCTTTTCTCTGTAGCAGTCTCGGAAAAAAATACAGTTTTTTTATATATTAGTAAGTACATTACACTACCAAATCAAGAATTTACCTAAATTTTCTAAATTTTACCTAGGTTTATTAAATTTAAGGTGACCATTAAACAGGAATGTTTTATGACCAATCATCTCACTTCTTCGATATCCGTTATTGAAAAATTAGACGCAATTTCTGGGTGCTTTTATGCAAAGACAGGGTACACTTGAAGAATATACATTCAAATCCCCATGAGTAATGCATATGTCATTAAGTGTCTCTTGTAATGGAAAGTATTGCAAATTGAAAGGTTAAATACTACTAACTTGAAGGTGTGAATACATTATGTGTTATTTAGATATATAACAAAAAAAAGAGATGCTTTCATGGCACATGGTCTGACATCTACTAAAAAATTATGTATGTAATCTATAAACATTAAAACAAATCAAAGCAAACAAAAAACCCAAGCGCATAACTCCACATTCTTTTCTCAGGGGAGACAAGGAATAAACTCTTTTTCTCAATTTTAGTATCACAACAAAAATCTCATCTTGCATTCCCACTCTAAAACTAGTATGGGAAAAACAAACTGCTAAAAGAAGCATTAATAAAGAAGCACTGTGCAAAATGTTAAATAATTTGAAAAGTTATAATAAATATTCAAGTTGGACTATCCCTTGCCACAACAAAAAGAAAAAATATAAATATGCTTTCAGCATAAAACAATCATTAATTTCAAGTGGTACTTAATTAGTGAGTCTGGAACAAATCTACATGAATTCTCATTACAATATAAAGCACATTTATTTCCACCTTCTAAGTAAAGCTAACTGTGGGTAAATTAAGGGTTTGACCTTCCTATGTCAGCATGGTGGTTAATGCTTCATCTCCTGTTTTTCAAAGTTTCAGCTTCCTGACACTCTATTTTCTGCAACAACTCACAACTGTATCTAGGAAAACCCAATACATTTTGACCAAAAAAAAAGCCAGTAAATTCAACATCTTTTAATAGAAATAGTAATTTTAGAAACTAATGATGATTCTACTAGTTTCAATTTTCACAAGTTTGCATTTAAAAAGGTATGTGATGCTATGTGATGCTATGTGATGCTATGCAGTTCCACATGTTACTCCTCCATCCAGGATAATTTAGCACAATAGATGTGTATTTACAGTCCCACCGTGCAACATTCATTTTTTACTTGCTAACGTTACCAGACAGAGGATTCACAGACATCCCTTTTATTTTAATATCTGAAGCATTTTATTGCACAATTTTAATGATTTTACATCTGTCATAGGCGATCTGTGCCTTGCCTTGCATTGTCCAAACTGCAGCTTCAGGCTACTTCT
Organism: Dicaeum eximium; assembly: GCA_013396995.1. Classification (NCBI taxonomy): domain Eukaryota; kingdom Metazoa; phylum Chordata; class Aves; order Passeriformes; family Dicaeidae; genus Dicaeum; species Dicaeum eximium. The sequence goes on along the minus strand of VWZP01010904.1, from coordinate 3,307,080 downwards.
ATCTTCCCCAACATTTTCATTCTTATTAGTCCATAATCAATTCATTAGCAATGAGGCAGAGCTGCTCCTTGCAGATGTAATAACACAGTTTACCAGAACACTGTTCCTCTACATAGCTTCTACCACGTGTTGAGCAACGCCTGCTTCTGCCTCCCCACTGGGATCCCCAGGACTGTGCTGCCTTGACCCACCAGCTGCTCTGCCAAATTTTCTACACTATATTCCAACCACAGTATAGACCATACTATACATATACACACAGGAAATAATGTTTCCTTTCTTAGTTTCCTGGGGTTTAAATTTCAGTTATCTTCATTGCACCATCCCATATTGTGAGTATCATTAGAATATTTCAGGAGGATATAAACTAATATTAAAGGGTAGCATCTTCCCAAATGCAAGTAGAGAAGGAGCATTAAAATCCAGAGCATGGCTCTTCCATCTTTGCTGACCCATGTGGAGCAAATAACAAACAGCTGGAAAGGTAACAAACTGTCTGTGATTTGCCACGTCATGGAAGTTACCCTTACTTTAACTCCTCTATTGCAAAAAGGGGCACAACATTTCTGATGTTCTCAACTTTTTTGTCCCAATATATTATTTTACAAAATAAACTTATATATAAGTAAGCACAAACAGCTCGTAGTGCTAAACTATTTTGAGATACATGTGTTGCTAATAGACTGATTTATCTCTGCATGTGACAGAAATCCAAATTTCATCTTTAGAGAAGATATCAGAAAACAGTAAAGAAAGAAAAACCACCAAAAAAACTCAAAACTAAATATACACAAAAAAAACCCACAAAACCACCAAAACAAAAATCAACCCCATTAGTCTGATCCTCATGTTTCACAAAATTGTTTGGGATTTCTTACTTGCTTTACTTTTATCTTCTTTGAGCATTTTAACAACTATATCAAGATAACAAACCCTAAAATCAAGTCTAAACTTTGAAGGAAAGCATGGTCACCTTGAAAAATAGCTAGCCTCTGAAAGAGAATTATAATTTAGCAACGTGTTCTAGGCAGTGATTAATATCCATGTACTTTCAATCCTTGAAAGTAATACTATCCATGTGAGCTTTCAATACTTGAGTGGCTAGTTTACTGTTTCTACTTTGACCTATAATAAACTGATACAAAATTTTGTCATTTGTTTCCTCATAAAATTTTCCATTTCTCATGTGGCACCAAGGACAGCTCAAAATTTGATAAAGTGTTTTGCCAGATTTTGTACACAAAACCCCATCTTCACTGACACAGGTTTATATCGACTTATTTTCACCTCCTGTACAGCTATGCAGATTCTGCTATATATGTAAATGCATCTTGTGACAGTTTTACACTTTGGCAGATTGCAAATGCTGTCAGATTAGAGTTGGTGTCTTTGATAAAGTAAATAAATTACAGGGAATTACTACAGCAAGGGGCAGTGGGTATGAATGCCCACATTAGTACCTAATGCTGAAGCTCTCAGCAGCTGAACATTCATGCCTAAAGGCTAGGTGTTGCTGTTCATCATACTAAAACTCTGGTTTACATAAAGCAACAACATATTTGACACTTGCTTTTATCACTTTTTTAATCCCTGTACAAAGGTTCTGGTAGTCCCCCAGAAGGTATATAAAACAGAGGAGGAAAAAAACAACAACTCTCAGTATAAAAAAATCCATGCATGCAAGGGTAGGAAGTGATACTAGATCACAAACAAGCTATTTCTGGAGCTCATTCTTTCTTCTTTTAATACCAAACTCATTGTTAGCCCATAAATGTAGCTCTGAGAATACTTTTGCAAACTGGGAAATCTTGTATCATTACAGATTGTTGTTAAGATTATGACAGGAATATTTATAGCGACAGGAGACAAAGCAACCTCCTGCGACAGCTCCAAGCATAAGATCTTCAATGGGTTAAAGGCAATAAAAACACAAAGAGAAAAAACACTAAACATATTGGGTGACAGTTTTCTATTAAAATTTCAGGAAATGCATCTAACAATTTCAAATAGTGCTTAAAGGTGGCTGCGATGAACACATTCCATGCAGTTATCACCGATACATGCTAACATTTACCTTCAGCAAATGCTGAGGAAAACCCCTAAAACCCACTGGGAGTAAGCAAACCTGTGGACTTAGAATATGGACAGATGGAGAGGTGTATCACAAATTAGTTTTCTGGACTTTAAATATCAGAAATGGCTCTACTGACACACAGAAGGGCCTGAGGAGAGATCTGCATATAAACAACTTTAGACCAGCAATTATACAAGAAGGGCAGGTTAGGGAAAAAGAGTTGCAATCATGTGCAGTATGAAGAAATGGTGAAGATACTGTATTCCCAAATAGTCTGCCTTCATGCCTCATTAACTCCCTCTACTTCTGGGGTTTCTTTGTGGGCTTGTCTTTTCTTTTACACAATACCTAATAAGGCTTGCTTCGCAGACAAAAATAAAACATTTCAGAGCTCATTTGTTTGTAGTTGTAGAGCTCATTTGTTTCCTGTAGTTGCACACTAGCTTAACATTCCTTACTATCTTATTCTCATCTTACACAACTCTTCCTTTCTGCTTCTGCTTCTCCTCTCAGATTTCTTTCAAACATTTGCCCATTTGCCTCCCTGACCTGGACCCTATCCTTTTACCTCACTTAGATGTCTCTCTTAAGATCAATTTACTTCTGTTCTCCATTAAAAAAAAAAAAAAAAAAATTATTGTGGAAACACCAAGCTCCAGATGCAGGTAGGTCCTCAGACTATCAGTAGGTTCTTTAATTCCATCACCATTTCACCCAAGAGCCACAGCAACACCACAGCTTCCACAGGCAACACAGCTTCCTGTATTTCTACTTTGCAGAAGTAATCATCAAAAGAAAACTTGCTGATAGTGAGGTTGAAGATGTTTCAAGTCAGTCACTTAAATTCCTCTTATAGGAGAATTATGCTGTAATTAACACCAGTAAAGCATCTATGGAAATTTTATGGTGTTGCAGAACCATTGTTCTACTGCTCACATTATCTTATTATCCATCAACAGTTAAGACATGAGCCAGAAAGATCATCTATTAATCTATCCAAGGAGCCAATGGAAGTCACAAAACTCTCTGTAATAGAACATAATCACAAACCATGTGGGTTTTTTTTACAGTTCCCCAAAAAACAACACCCTCCATTGAAACACAGCAATATTCATAAAAGGCCAGCAAACTCTAACATCCACCTTCCTATTAACTGCAATTCTTTTCTATATTACAAATATCTGGCTACTGCTGTTCTCAAGCAAGGAACTGTTTCAATCAAGAAAAATTAATTTAGTTTTAAAATATACAGCTTAATGTTCTGAGAAAATTCAAGTGGAAACTACACCAAATTGAAGAAATCTATGTTTGGTCCTGACACTAGTTTTGAAATTGTACACCTAAGGAAAACAAGATGTGCCCTGTATGAAAATAAGAACTTTCTAAGAACACATTAATTTTAATGCCAGTGTTCAAGCAGAGCTACAATTACCATTTGTTCACTCCAAGTAAATGACTGGACTGACAGGAGGGAAGAACTGGCTGAAGTCACTTTAACAGTAGACTTCATCATTGCTTTAGCCAAGTGTGCTTGCCAAGGAACTAGAAACAAATCAGTTTTCATTTTGTCCACCAGATTTATAAATTCTCAATTTTTTTTTCTCTCTGCAAGAAAATAAATTCCAGATCTTACAGAGTTTTACAGAAAGAAAAATACATATTTCAAACTAGAACATCCAGCAGCTATTCACCAGCACTTTCAGGGGGGTTCAGAGTGTGTTTCAACCATATTGCTCCCCAGCTCAAATAACAAATTCCAATTTAATGCTATATGCCCCCAGTTCTTTTACAATTCTTTCTTACTGAGCACCATTAATTCCTGGGGTTTGTGTCTGCTATGTTAGAGGGAAAAAGAACAAAACAAACCAAAACAAACCAAAACAAAAACCTCCAACCACAAGAAAAAAGAAAACAAACCAAAAAACTAAAAAAAACCAACACACAAAAACACACAAAACCCCCACAACCCGCAACACAACTCTGTCTAAATCAGTGTAAAAATATCCTTAAAAACAGATATTAGAGTGCAAAACCATCTGTCAATTATGGCACAATAACAGTTTGTATTGATAACTGCAAATAACAGTTCTGCATTTGGGTCATTTTTCACACATTTTGATGCCTTCTATCACACACACTGTCAGGCTCGAAAGTTGAAAGGTACGACAGCAAAGCTTTGGTGAAATAAGAGCCATCTTTCATTCTGCAGTTTTAGGCCCACTAGAGACAGTACTAAATGGTGATCTCCAAAAAGTTCATCCACTAATCAGGAAACTGCAAGCAATTTTATTGAGCTGCTGCTAGTCTCAAACCCATTTTTAGATACAAGAATTACTTGTACTTAAAAATGTCATATATGATCATTATAGGAGAAATCTGGGGCTTCATTCTCATTACAAACTTTATTTGAAATCTAATTCCCTTAAAAGCTAATGAAGAAAGTGGAACTATTACTGCCAGCCATTTGCTAGCAAGAGGGTTGGCTAAACAGTTCTTGAATATAACACTAATTTTAACTACTTTAACTTCAATGTTAAATGCATGTAGAAGTAAATTAGTTACCAGATTTTAGATTGTAAGTCTACTATGTGTTCAGTAATAACACTGAGAAGCTTATTTATATGAAAAATCCAACCCAGTGTTGGTGAGAAATATTTCACATTTCAAAACAGTGACTCTAGCCAATAGCTAGATTTTCTAAAAGAAAAAAGCCTATTTAGTTTGCATAAAATTTCTCTCTTTGCAGGGAAAAATGTGGAATATGTCTGTACTAAAAAATAAGAAGCCAGAAAATTCGTAACTGGAACCAAACAACATCTACAAACATGAAAAAACACACCATAAAATAAAGGACTAGTCTTAGCATTCTTCATTCACATCTCATGCCGATTTATTGTCAGAATCAGTACTTATACAACAAGTACATACTTGCAATCAATTACTGTGAACTAGTGCTGCAAACTCAGTGAATCCAATTCTTTGTATATTTAAGGATATTTATTCCTTGACTCTGCTTCTACTAGTATCTAGTTCATGGATTATACTCATAGCCACTCTTCTCCCATCAGCACAGAAAATGATCTAGTTTTCTGGATGAAAGATTTGCATAAATAATACATAGTTGTTTTGTGCTAAGTATTCATTACGTTCAAGATGAAGAGCTCAGTCACCAGTAGATCAAATTTAGTAACTCCAACAATTAACACAATGGCTTTACTACAGTCTTTTGACCTCCTAAGTCTCAGAATGTGATGGTCTGGTATCACTGACAGTCACCTGCCCATCTTAAATACCAGCAACATAGTTTGCACCTTTTTAATAAAATATCATAATCTATAATAGGACTCCCTCTGTAATTTCCTATTTCATAGTAATGATTAGTATTAAAAACAGCTAATGCTCCTCCTTCAGAAACTGTTGTCATGTTGCCTTCAGTATTCTTCAGTAAACAACAATGCAAGTAAGATCAGTCCACTAAAAATAAAAAAAAACTCACTAGATCTTACCAAAAAATTAGCCTTGCTAGGCAAAACTGAGGAAAAATTCAGCCATGACAACACAATTCAGTAAACCATCTAGTTTGTGCTATTAGTACAGCTAGCATTTATATATAAAATGTATATGAAAATTGAACATCTCCACACCGAATGATGCAGCAATGCCAGGTTTTTCCTTTTCTTTCAGAAGGCCATTCATACCTGAGAATATTAAGCCCATTTTTCTCTATTAGCAGTTTTATTACACAATTAGTATTGAGCCGGGTTATACCAAATGCCTGTCAGTTCTCCATGAGCAAAGTTCCCAGCACACACCATGAGCAGCAATCAGAACGAGCACAGCTGGGAGTCAGCACTCAGGGCACTTGAGCAGTTTAATCAATCCATGTGCATTTCAAGTGAGTTATCTGCAACAAGAATGGTCCTATAGTCCCAGCAGTGCTTACACTCTTATTCTGAGCAAACAACAGAGAGCAAAAAATGTTTATATATTAGAGAATGTGAGGTATGGAAAAAATGACACAATCCTTTTTTTTTTTTTTCTTTTTTTTAATACTCTTCAGATGGTTATCCGTGCTCCACTGACACTTCGCTGCCTCCAGCTCCTCTGTGCATTTAACTCGTGGTCAGTACTGGATGTGAGATACAGCTGGTAATAAGACACTTGGCTTATACACTGACAAGACAAATCTGATGTATCTGTACCATTGTTTCCAGTAACTGCAGCTGGACTGCTCCACAAACAGTGAAGCTTAGCTTTCAGCATGCTGATATTACATAATCTTAAACTTGGAAGAAGTGCAAAAAAAATCTTAACTATCACATTCTTTTGGCTTGGAGATTTATTGTTTTAAATTTATATTTTGCAGTGTCTCAGATACTTGGGTGAAAATTCTCCAACAGAGGCAAAAACATTAACAGTACTAACCCTTTCATACTCATATTTGAGTACTTAAAGGATGGGTACAATGAGGACAGAAACGTCCCTCTTCACAAGGAGCCATGCAGAAAAACATGGGCAACAGGTAGAGCTGCACGAGGAAACGTTCCTCCTCAATCCAAATGCTCTCTACAGCGAGAGCAGCCAAACTGCATTGGGTTTGCATGGCCTGGTTTTTGGAACTGGGGGCTATAGTGGTGGCTTTGGTGAGAAGCTGGCAGAAGGCTCCCCCATGGCCAGCAGAGCCAATCCCTGATGGCTCTGAACATGGACACGCCGATGGCCAGGGCTGGGCCAATTAGAGATGGTGGCAATGCCTCTGTGATAACAGCTTTAAGAAGAAATCATAACAAACATTGCACAGTTTTAATTCCAGTCAGAGCAGAGTAAAGGGAGAATATGTGAGCAGAACAACATGCAGACACCCAGATCCGTGGAAAAGGAGCAGAGATTCCTCTGCAGCCAGTGGTGCAGATCATGGTGAAGCTGGCTGTTCCCATAGAGGTCCACACTGACACAGGGATGAACCTGCAGCCTGTGGAGGAGGAGCCCCATGCTGGAGCAGATGGATGCTTGGGAGGAGGCTGTTACCTCATGAGAGATCTGTGGGTACAGGGGCCCTGCCCTCATGCTGGAGCAGCCAGTCCTTCAAGGACTGCATCCTGTGGAACAGTGATCCATGCTGCAGCAGTTTGAGAGGGACTGCAGCCCATGGGATGGACTGACACTGCAGCAGTTCACAGGGAGCTGTTGCTCACAAGATGGACTCATGTTGGAGAAGTTCATGGAAAGCTGTCTGCTGTGGGAGGGACCCCACAGGGCAGCAGGAGAACAACTCCCCTCCCTGAGCAGAGGGAGAAGCCTCGAGTGATGAACTGACCATAAACCCCAATCCCTGCCTCCATGTGCTTCTGGGGCAAGAGGTAGAGCTGGGAAGGAGGGAGGGGTGGGGAAAGGTGGCTTTAAGGGTTTCTTTTACTTCTCAGTATCCTGCTCTGATTTTGTTAGTGTAATAAATTTAATGTGTATCTCAGCATTAAGCCTGTTTTCCTCATGATGGTATCTGATGAGTGATCTCTCTCCCAGAACTTAATTCATAAACCTTTCATTAAATTTTCTCTCCTCTCTCCAGTTTGTGGAGGCAAGTGAGAGAGTGGCTTTGGTGGGTGCCTGGCATCAGGCCAGCATGAACTCACTGCAACAACCTCCCCAGATACACGAGTCCCCATCACTGAAGGTTTTTGAGATGTGATTGGAGAGGATGCAAGAAAATGTCACCTAGGCTGCCTTTCCCACAAAATGCTGGGCCAGATGATCTCTCAAGATCCCCTCAAACCTGGGCTGTTCTATGACTGTATGACAAGAAAATCTAACAATCAGGAAAAGAAAATAAAGGAACATACACAAAACATTGTCAAATACTGCTACCAATCAACCAGTAATGGTTCTGAAATAATGTTATTGGTTAGAACAAATGAACAAATAAAGCAATTCTTCATGTCATGTTTGTCACTAGAGCAGGGTAATAACAGTGCACTCAGCCCTTTCGGGTTTATATATACTGGTTCCACCTGCAACCCTGCCCTGCAGCTGTCCTCCATCAATTTGAAAAGTACTGGAACTATCACGTTCTGCAGGAGCCCACTGATAGTCTACTTTAATTGAAAAAGGTTAAAATAATATATGGAAATGTTATTATGTATCAGGGAGGAGAGGTGCACTGAGATACAATTTTTATTACACCTAACTAAGTCGGAAAATTAAACAATCACTGAATGGCCTGTCATTCCTCATTTTAAAAATATATTTGGTAACGTACTTAACTGGAGTATAGATAGCTCCTATAACTGAAATTAAGCTATCACTTCAGACTTTTAGCAACTTAGACATAAGCCATTCAAAAATGATTTGGGTTGGCTTTACTCTGTGTACAGAACTTATTACAACTCTTTGTTGACTTCTCATCAGAGTATCTGTGCAGCTTACTGGTTTGGAGGCAAATGACTTTCATCAGAAAAGACATTTAATTAACAAATATTTCTTCAACCTAAATATTTTAAGAAGCAGAGCTTCAAACTTGATTTGCCTTAAGTTGGCTAAATCAGGTAACCCAACAAAACATAGATCCAGCAAGTAGGGTTTGTTAATAAGAAAAACATTTAAAGCAAATTATCTTAAATTAAACATGTGATATCCTTAATTTTAAGGATTAAAAATTACATGTTACAAAATATTCAATGAAAAGATATTTTTGTAAGGGTTACAATTACTAAATTAAGGCAAATTAAAAGTACTGTATTTCACTGTTTAGGGAAATAACCTATCTGCCAAAAACGTAAAATTCTGCATCTAAACAAACAGAAAGAAGCTCTACTTAAAATTTAACTATGTTCATTATTGTCCAAAATCTGCTAATCAGTCCTTGGTGATCACAACTTGTACTGCCCTTCTAGTGAAATAAACAAACAAAATCGGCCTCTCATTTGGATACTCTTTGTTGTTGACAGAATTCACATAAAGGTTTTATTTATAGACACACACATATGTATGTAAAATATTAATGAAGTAACAGTGTTACATGCAGACACAGCCTACTTTGTCTCTTTCCCTGATAAATACATTTTAAATGAGCTAATGGAGACAACACATTTGCAACTGCAACTGCTGTTGCTTTTTTTCAGCTTTTAGTCACAATTCAAATCTTAAAATAGCTAATCTACAGCATTCTGGGGATAATCTATGGATACTGTACTTAAGAGTCCATTGTTTGAGCATCTGGAAAGCTAAAAATCTGCTAAATAGCCGACCCCCTAAACATATGATTAGAGAATAAAAAATCTTAGTCTGTTCATAGAAATGGTTTGAAACTGTATATGTTACAAACTGCACTTATTTCTGCTGAATACATTTTTTTTTAAGTATTGATTTTACTTAGTCTTATTTAAAATCTGGTCTGGAAAAGGACCTTCACCTCACCAAATCTACTCACTGAAGGTTACCAAATTATTCCTCTTAAGAAACTATTTAAGAAATGTGATTTTTAAATATTAACTTAGCTGCAAGAGGTTGTGTGGTATCAGTCTGCCTACATAATGTCTTTTTGCAACAAGGGGCACCAAATATTAATTTAAGGGGCACCAAAATATTAATTTCCAGACATCAGCCTATAGTCAAGGTTCAACTAGTTATTACTATAATAATAACAGTGCTTAAAAGATATTATAGATAGATTGTGTTAAGGTTATTGTACATTTTAAAGAAAAAGCATATAATTAATGTTTTATTCCTTTGAAACAACAATGCCACTGGAATTACTATGAAGAATTTGGTTAACACTGAAACACAGCTGAAGAGAAAAATCCCTTCACAGAGATCATAATGACACAACATATATTTTATTTAAATTTTTCTTATTGGGACAGCCTCATGGGATGCATATCTCATTTAAATGAGGACATTTGAATGACAATTGTAAAATTTGACTATGAAATGCAATGAATAAGCTCTAAACTGCATGCATTTACAGACATAATTATTCAGCATTTACCATACAGTATAAGAGAATTAAGTCAGAAGACATATTAATCAAGTTTAAATACAATGATAATGTGGCACAAACGATACCCAGCAAGTGTTAGAAATAATATTCTGCAAGCAGTTCAAATTAAATGCTCTGCGATCTAGTATTATTGAAAAAATTCTCAATATATTTAAAAGAGTTCCCAGTCATTTGATAGGACTCAGTCCCACCACCAGCAGCTGCCCAGGGGGGTGACTCTATTAGAGGTAACACAGGCCATTAGGGCAAATCCTAACAGAGGTACTCTAAATTGTTTTCTGAAACTTACTTCCCCCCATTCCTATGCAGAAGAGCCCAATGTATTTTAGGTATATCTCAAATATCCTTCCAACCCTACAGTGCACCTGCTTACAGTGCTACCAGGACAGCAAACCTGTTAATTGTACTACTATTTTAATGTATTTTAGCTTATTGCAGCCTGACGTTACAGTCTTATCTCTGCAGACATGGAAGGAATTACCTTCACACTAAGCAAAAAAAACAACAAAAAAAATTCAGTTAGCCTCATAAGAGAAGTTTTGAAAGTCTTACCAACACCTTTTTAGTTTTTCTGAAATATATTAATTCTAAAACATTGCTTCTTGGCTTTCATCATGCTAACTCCATTGTACAACCGACAAAAGCATTGAAGCCCTTCAATCTAACCACAAGTGAATGTAAAGAAGCTACCTATATTTACCCTGAGTACAAATGTATTTTTGAAGAACAGATACAAAAAAGATTGGAATACCTGTTGACTGACTTGCTGACTGAACGTTTGCTTAACTGTTTACATAAACCATAGCTAAAAGATAGGAATCAACCAATTCAGAAGACAAATGTTATAGTTAACTTCTACCCCAGTGATAGCTGGTTCAAGTCCCTGTGGAGACAAGGCCCCTACAGCAGTCACAATTTTCAGATTGACCTGTAGCATAATTTTATGAAGCAATGGTGGCAGTTTACCTCATTTCTTTTCAAACATACAAATACCTTCATGATTAAGGAATCTGCTAAGAAGCTGTGAAATTAGCATATTTAGTCTCCACTGAAAACATTAACATGCAAATTTATGAATAACAAATGAGAAGAATAATGGAGTTCACCTTTGTATAATCAAACATTCTGGGAAAGACATTCTTTTTCTCCTCAAAAATGGAAAAAAATAAAAGGAAAGGCAAAATAGGAACAAGGCTACCATCAGTCCTCCAATAAAAGTAGAAACTGCAAACAAATTTACTACTGATCGCCTTTAGCTATATGGTACATGCAAATTATAATATCAAATATGTACAAGATTTAAGTTCTGTAAGATAACTGTAATGGTAAAATATGAGAAAGCAGTTCAGATTTTGAATACCAGATTCAAAATCCAGTACAGTTACAAAGCAAGGCATTACTGCTCCTAGTCCAAATTTGCAGAACAAGCAATGATAGCTCATATTCAGAAATTCACAAACTGCTCCTTCTAGAAAACCAGGATAAACAAGACAAGGTAGTCAGAACACACCACCACAAAAAACCTAGCAAAACATAAGCAGGCAAGTCCACACAGTGGGAGGCAATCTCAGACATTCTTTTCACTATGCAAGTAAAATTAATACTGAAAAATAAAGTTATTGCCCTGAAAATAAAAACTAAATTGATAAAACATCTTTGAATGTATCTCCTTCCTGAGTCTTGCCCTTAGTGATAGCTCAAGTAAGAAAACGTGCCCTCTACTTCCATTTTTTCTCAACTCTGTTGACTATGAGTTGTTTTGTAGTTCAATTGATTATTGAGGTTTCCCTCTTCAATTCTCTCACCAGACACTAATTTGCTATATATGAAAGTAAAATGTCATACACTATAAACTCTAGTTATATGAAATCCTTTCTCTCTCTATATACACACACAAATGTTTGTATCATGTTCTACCATTTACACTTCAGGAATCTAGACAGTGCAATAAAATGTCTTCAGCAATATCAAAAATAGACACTCACATCTATAATTTACCCATACCTTGTACAAGTACAATATAACAGGTGTGTACATGAGAACAACAGTATTCCAAGACTATTTTCCTCAGGGAATATGGCTGAGGATTTGTAAAAATATCCTAATGAGTCATTGCTTCTAGAAGGAAAAAAAAGGGTGACTGCAAGAAAAATAAAGTAATTGCTGGAAATGTGAACAATATTTAAGTAGTAAAACTGATGAGCATCCAACATCCAAAATCCCCACTATCTACTGCATCTTTTTTTTTTCACAGACTACAAACTAAAACTGCTGTTTTGCCTGACAAGCTAATACATACCTTTCAAACTTGTGTCACTATTTAGTGAAGTGGGGAGCTGAAGAGGGACAGGAAAGAGATAAAATGAAAGCAAAGACTGTTGTTTGTACACACCTTGCTTAGCAATACACCATGTGAAACAAGCAGAAATGGTGACACTGGTCCCCAGCTGAATCTACAGAAACACTAAATGTGCGTCACTGAAAGAGGTGTGAATGCAAGGAGTCAAGTACGTGACCTATGACAATAAGAGACATGACAGCATTCCAAAATCTAAACAGAAATGTCACTTGTTTATACTAAAGCCTAAAGCATCAGTTTTTCCCTTTTAGGGTTTCAGAACTGATATGAACTAAAACTCAAATTTTTTTTCCTGATATGCACCATAACAAATTGTATTCCTATAAGAATGATTAAATATACATCTTTAAAACACCCATTTTCCACATATAAACTTTGCCCTCATAGCACTAGCTGTTTTTACACCCTTTATTAATCACCTATTCTTATTCTGAATATAAATAGTTTTTTAATAGCTACTTACTAGTACTATTACCAGTAATGCTCCTGTAAGCTTTGCCCATTGATCTCAAAGTATACAACTGAAAAAAAGACTGAAATATAATTGTCCTTTCCAAATATAAATAAATACAAGGCATGGAGTTGATGTAATGACTCCGTCACTTACACGGCAGTGCCAAAGAGTAAAATTTTCACAACAGAGACAAAATATTGAAAGTAATAGTAACTTAATGTCAGCACTTTCATGCCACATTTGACATCACAGTCCATCTGTAAGGTCAGTTCTATCTACAGCAGTTTGTCAAAACAGAGAGATCAAAGACTTAGGGAAGAAAGGCTTATGTTTGAAAATTTTTACAGGTTTTAGACACACTTTAAACACATTAGCCAGACACACATAAAAAAGCGTATGTGCATTCCCTTCTTCGTTTAAGTGCAACCTTTAGAAGACAGTATACAGTAATTTCATATTGAAATGCCTTGTTGCTACATAGCCAAACTTCTTAGGAACAATTATTTTTCAAGCAAGTAGTGATTCAGAAATTGAAAGGTAATCATATGACACTAATTCGTCATTAAATATACAAAGAAAGAATGCAATCCACACCATGAAAAAAAATGCCACTCTATCAGTAGGTAAAATCATTAATTTTTTTCTAAAAAACAGTGTTTGAGTAGGAGCTTTTATTTCAGGATAATGAAAATTCATATGTTCTACTTCTATTTCCACTTACAGATTTTTACATACATAGCAATTAGTCAAACAGCTGAAAACCATAACAACCTGACAGATTGTCTTTTTCAGCTGTGGAACCATATCTGCACAGCACATGTCACTCTGTATTCAGTCTGATAAGACAGATTTAAAAATTACCTGGTGGCCTTTTTTGGGAGATGAGGGGAAAGAAAAATGCATAAAAATCTTGATAGCCGGTCCAGCGCCACTTAGAGCGTACAATCATCCTATCACCTTGTTTACATACACAGCTCTCAAAATGTTCCATCTGACAAGTATTGACAACCCTTTCCCTCTAACTGGAAATACCACTCTAGGAAGAAATGCCTCAGGCTCCTTACACAGAGAGCACACAAGACTTACAGAAAATTTCTAAGCTCTTTTTTTACAGATCATATAGGGATCTTCTGGAAATTAGATGAAAAAAGTGTGGAAGCAGAAGTATCAACAGAATCAAAAACACATTCTACAAATAAATGGACCACTGGTCCAAAGCTGATCATGAAATAAGAATGGATATGCTCTCTAAAATCCCTAATAAATTATAGGAACTTGAGGGGGCAGCCTGAGAAATAAATTCATAAGAGGGGGCCAGGCATGAGATGCCTCCTCAGTGAGCTCCTCCTAACTACTAGTGCTGGAGACCAGTGTACTGGGGTAGACAAACACCTAGTCTGACTCGTGAGATTTTTGTTGTACTGGAGAACTTATGCCCAAGAGGCAAATTGGTGCAGCATGGAAACCAGATGAAAAACCAAGTATCATTTTATGAAATTTAAAAATCCAAAAGAAACATTTTAATTGTTCACCACCAGAGCTACAAATGCAATGGTCATTTCAATCCATTTCCTATGTTCCTCCCTTAAGCAAAAATAAGTGAAGGCAACTGAGGAGAAAGGAAACAGAATTCCTACTGCAGATGTTCTAAGTAGGAAGATGTCAGTAATAGCATCCACTTTTAACGTCCATCATGAGGCAGACAATTTTTTAAACCTTATTTCTAGTACACAAAGTACTTGCCTCAGGAGATCCATTTTAAAAAAACTTCGAAGGCCTGCACAGATTTGCAGATGGGACAGACAACACTTATAATTGCCCAGAAGGAGTAAAGTTAATTGTACCATGTAGTTCCAAGTCATTGGAATGAGTGATAGATGGACTTGACCTAAGATGATGATTTGGATTCAATTTATTATGCCACACATTAGCATGGATACCACATACTGGGAGAAAATTGTATATAAAATACATTCATTTAAGATACTAGTGCTCTTAAACCAAATGCATACAATATACTTTTTTATTAGAGAACCTTACTACAAATTAGAACTGTTTCTGAGTATGAACCTGACTAATGTACAAATAGTGTCATTCATAAGAACCATATGACTTGATCAAAGAGTCTTTTTTTTTCTGGCACTGATTTTCTTCTGCTAGACTGTTCAACAAATGACCCAATAAAAGAGAAACAAAGTTTGATCGCCTGAACTATTTACCCAAAACCAGTTTAGCAAAAATACTTAACTACAACATTATCTCAGAATTTCTTAAATGCGAAGCATTTACAGGTATTTTCTAAACATAGAATATTTCATCACTGAATGTGATGATATGACCAGCTGCAGGATGATAACAAAAACATCACACATATTTCTCTGGATTATTAGGTCAATTGGCAAACTGTAAGAAGCACTTGAGTTTTTCAAATCTAGTGATAACGCACATGGACATTGGTACAAATAACTTCTATTCCCTTTGTAGGTTTCTGAATCAGTATAACAGTATATATATCTAATATACACAAAAAGATGTTTAGGTTTGCAAAGCCAGACATTTTAAAATTCAAAGTGCCAAAATTAAGGCTGTCTATGAAAACTCCATCTGCTCTGCAGGACCATATTACTGAGTCACTACACTTATAATTATACCACTTGTAATGCCTCCATCAATCCATGCCTGGGATTAATTGGTTTGTTTTCCTTTTACTGTTTGGCTACAGTATGGAGCAACTTATTTGAAGATGCTGATCATTTTTTTAAATAACAATTGAAAAATTTTTCTCAATTACTTTTGTATGATACTGTTTGCTGGAGTATATTAATATTTAAAAAATATTGTTGTGATAACAGGCACATGAAATGAGAAATATTATTAGGTCTGTGAATTGTCAGGAACTTAGTCCAAGGAAGAGCCAAAAGTAGCTTCCTGTGCCCAGTTTCATCTTTCACGTTTGCCTGCCTTCCAAAGTACTTCCCATTATGTGTAGCAAATGCAAAGCAAGAAATGAAGGTGGCACACCCTCTGTGTCACAAAATATAAGGAAGGGATGTGGTTAGAGCCACAGCACGAACACTAAGGGAAAACACTTTTTCATACAGTTATATAAATATATACATGGTTATAGAGATGAAGGGTGATGGAGGGTAATTGAGAAGATAAAGCCACAGCACTTGCTTCCATTTTGCTCCTTCCCTACACCCAAAATAAATCTGTATTTGTTACATTGTTTAATTCATTCAAAATGAAGCACTTCTGAAAGCAGCAGCTGCAGGCTCTGACACTTTAGCAAGCCAGGTCTCATGGACTGAACAGACAAAAAGCATCAGTGCAGTATTAATTACTTGACTTGCTCCACAAAGCAATTTAGTAGCAGATATGGGGATAAACATAAACACAAAAAATGGAACTCAATTTTATAAACTATGCCATTGTATCTTCTCTTTTTCCACTTCTTTTCCTGCTTTATTCACCAGATACACTTCAAAATTTGCAACAAATCAGACTAGAAAAGAGAAGGCTGCATGGAGGCCCCACAGCAACCTTTCAGTATCCCAAGGGGACCTACAGGAAACGTGGAGAGGAACTCCTCATTAGGAACTGCAGTGATCGGACAAGGAGCAATAGGTACACACTGAAAGAGGGGAAACTTGTGATATTAGAAAGACATTTTTCACTGTGAGGGTGGTTAGACAACCCACAGGTTGCCCAGAGAGGCTGTGGGTGCCCCAACCCTGGCAGTGCTCAAGGGCAGGGTGGACAAGGCCTTGAACAACTTGGTCTAGTGGGAGGTGTCCCTGCCCATGGCAGCAGGTGGGACTAGATCTTTAAGGTCCCTTCTAACTCCTTAACATTCTATGATTTTATGCTTTCATGTTGCCTCCTTCATTATTCAGTCCCAGTTCGACCCCAGAGTGACAGCCCTAAAACTTTTGCCCATCTGTATTCCCCTATGTGTGTTTCAAGTTTTGGTTTAGTTAAATACAATTGCTTTCTTTACTAGTGAAACATCTAAAACATCTAGCATGGACCTATCACTTTAAATCTACTAGATATTCACTACTTCAATGTATTTGTGCAGTGAGCTGCACAAAGATGATTTCCTGCTCTACTATTGCAAGTAAATTATAACATGGCATGTAAGTGGTTCCAGATACAGATGTTGCATAAAGAACCAGATGTCAACAGTTTTACAGCTCTGCCCTAACTGCCGTCTACTTTTTCAAAGGTCAGTCTCAGTTTGTACATTTTATAGAGTATCTTATTCTCAGGTTAAAAAAAATTAATAGATACTATTAGATTTTTTTAAATGGGTACACTTTTTCAAGTATTATTTCAGTCAGTAAATTCCACTATGTTTTTGTTCCCTAGTTTTCATTCCTATTCACTCATCTGATGCTGGGGAGAGAGGCTCTGAAAATTTGTTTCTTCCAAGGGTTGTTTCCTGCAGCTACAGTAGCACATGCACTGACTATCAAGAATTCACTCACATGTTACTTGTGTCTCCTAAAACAAGTATCCAAGTATTTCTACAGCTCCGAAAGAATTGTTGGGCTTGCACAAAAAGAATTCTAAACGAAAAAGAAGAAAAAACGTCAGGTTCCCCAGGAAACAGATTCCTTTTGTAGATACACAATCTCAGGTGCCCCCAAGTGCTGGCTGAGATTCAGGGAGCTATGCAAGGAGCATGCATGTGCAAACAGTTGATGGAAAAACAAACACAAAACAACCTAACACTGGAAGTGTATGGCAAATTAAAAAGTTCACAGGCAACTATTTCTCAAGGCTTTGAGATCAGATCTAAATGACTGCTTCCATTCAGGCTCAAGTATTTATTTTACTGTTGCTTAATTTACTTTAAGGAATGCAGGTGACTATCCTCATGCTAGCAGAAAATCTGTGGCAGCTACAGAGTATTAAGGACATTACCATGTTTATATTCAGTAAAAGTCTTGCTTTAAATATAACTATAGTCTTAAGATGTAAAGTCAAATCACAGTAAAGTTTTACAGCTTCAAACTCTAACCAAGGTAAAAGTGCAGTGTTTTCCAAGTCAATTTAAATCAAATTTGTTCTCCTTGGAAAAACAGTCAAGAGTAGAACACAAGATTGATTCTGAACTAAAGTTGTGCAAAGCATTTCTTTGTATGTTTTTTTAGCATACTACTTCTGAGTTTAATTATACATTGTACTTTGCATGAAATGTAATATTTATGCTTATCTATATGAATAAATTACATCCTCTTAACAAAAAGCTGGAAATTAAAATGTAACTGACACTCTCCAGTTATGCTCCTCAAATTGAGTTGTAAAGGTTTTTTGAACTAAACCAATTTGGTAAGCCAAATCTTTAATTTTGTTGCAGAAGCCTTCTGCAATCCCTTCTCCATAAAGACAAACCAAAATGCTCCAAAATGCTACATATCTAACCTAGACCTGTATTTTTAGAGTTTCTGTAGTCCCAAAAAATTGGCCTTGCTCTCAGTTATAAATATTCTCAAAACATAAACACATTTCCAGCTATTTTTTCTCATTTTGCTCCCTACTTTTCTAATTAAGTTACCTATTCTAATTGCATTGGTCACTGCTTACTCAACTGATTTCTAATGTAACGACAACACAGCTTCTGCTTCACAATTATCCCAAGCAGGTCACACAAATTGTAACTCCATTTTTAATTGGAGAGAGAGAAAAAAAAAGGATGCAATCAGAAATTATTAGAACTCTAGTTCAGATTCCCTCCACATTTCATGAGACAAAGACCAAACAAATTAGGTTTAGTATATGATGAGCAAGAGCACACCCATTCAGCTGCACACCCTTTTTCATAAGCATTCATGCATACTAATACCATAAAAACAAAATGCTCAAATTGAAGATAACTTAAGAGTATCTAGGTTTTGCTCAGATTTATGGCTATAAGCACAAATAATATGACCAAGTTTTAAATTTATATTCTACTGCTATATCATAAAGTGCCCAATGTATGTGAAACATGAACCAATTTCTCCTATTAAAGCATGGCAATTTTCTGCATGTTTTTCAACATGCTGATCAGTTTAGATCAGAAGATTGTGGAAAATAACTCGAACTTGCTGCTTTCAACCAGAAGGATTTTCCAACCTTTTAAGAAGCAACCTCACAAATACAAAAAACTTGAATCAGTTTACAACTGAAATACAGTATGCCTTCCTGCAATACAGTATGCATCATATCTGCACCTGTTACCTTACTGCAAAGCCTAATTGATCTTGGAGACATCCTAAATATTTTAGCAAAAGTCAAGACTTTCCTGAATCTTGTCCAATAGGAAAAAGGAGACCACCTAGGATACTGAGAGCCAGATTTGATAGTTTTAGGCTGTAGATGTCAAGTTGACTAGATAAGCATTGTTCAACAACCATCCTGTTTATTTAATAGCTCCTACAGAGAATATTACTGATGGATAAAAAGTTGTCACTGAAACATTTTCATGTAGCACTCAGGTTCATTAAACTGATTTTCACTTTCTTGATTTTGGGGAGGAGGGATCCCATTATAATTTTCATATGTATGGATGGATTTCTGTTGACAAGTCCTAATTACGTTAAATCTATTTTTAAAAGGCCTCTAGAGAGATTGCACAAAATATTGAAAAAACATGCAAAATTAGCACATTTACACATTTCATCAGTATGCAAAATGTTCTGCCAGATTATACTGAAAAAACTGTAAGGTACAGGCATTCTTCAGAGAAAATACAACTGATTTCCACATAATCCAGACAAGATAATCTACTGTTTCAGAGGATCCCTAACTTCTCTCAAATCCATATATAAAACCAAGCAGTGGAAACACATGTGGAAAAATATAAAACTAATTTTCTCAACTCTTTCAGGCTCTTTTCTTGGTCAGTTACAGTGAAATTGAGACTTCCTTTAATTTTTTTTTATTAAGAAAAGGGGCTAGCATAGCCTTCATGACATTTGAAAAAAAATGCAACATATATTCAGTAGGAAAAATAACACAAGACAAACTAGTCACTTATTTCTTACCTGTAGCAAGCTGGTACTTGCTGGTAAGATATAAACATATATAATTAGTTTTCAAATCTTTAAGTATGACCAAGAAAAGTGGAAAATGAGAACATCTTGCTTTGAAAACCATGATGCTACACAGCTTTATAAACACTATAAAATTCAATATTTGAATTTGAAGACATTTTTGAATACTCTAACACAACTACTTCCAATATGCCTTCAGATTTATGAGTCACATTTGATTCACTTGTAGTAATACATTTTAAAAATTGGTTGAGAAATAAAATTGAGGAGGTGTAGGAACTTTTAACAAAATACAGCAGTATACACACTTCTAAGTCTTAAGCTTTTTAATGTACTATTAATTTATGTGTTTGACTATTTTTCTCCTCTTTGGATAAAGTGATTACATGCAGATCACTCTTTCATTCCCCCAGAAACTGTCTGATTAATTTTTAAAGCATCATTTTGTCATTAGTTAGGGATTTGGCAGAAGAAAAGACAGCTGAGACAAATCAATGTAGTTTCAGAAAGTGTAGAGTAGAAGAAAAACAGTGTTTGAAACTCTGTGACATAAACAAGTCTGCACACAAGGAAACAAATGTGAAAATAAATACAGGTAAAGTGGTGGAAAGATTTTTTTTTTTCCCCTCCTGTCAGCAGAAAACAAATATCTACTAAGACAAATAACCACTTCCAAATCATGCCTCTGTTTCTAGAGCTGCTAGCTGAAATTTTTCTTTGTAGCAATAGCAGCTCCCTTACCTGGCTGTACTACAAACCAGCACATAACTGAAGACATAGAGCAGTTATATACATATTACACGAAGAACAGAAGAGCAAGTGTGCTTCACTTTTTTCCTGAAAAATTCAACTAAAAAAAAAAAAAAACCACTACCCCATTTTCCCCTCCTCACCACAACAATTTACTTCAATGTATGTATTCAAAGGCTTTTTGGTTTCGTTTTTGTCTTTAACAAACCATATCAGATGATCATTACCTAAAAGCAGGGAGAACAGTTGCCAATAAACTGTTCACTTACAGTAAAACACCTGATCAGGGAAATCTCCAGTGGCCATTTATCTACCTTTCTCCACATAATTGCTACCCAGAGCCTTCTTGGAATGTGTGCACCAGGCTTCATTTGCACTTGGCAGCCCTGTAAATGACTTAAACACTACTCAGAAATCCTTGACATCATACATAACCCAAGTAATCAAAACCTAGCAAAAGTGTGTAGATACCAAATACACTGGGGAGCAGACAGGGGAAAGGGGGCAGTCTAAAAGTAAGACAGTAAAAACTGATAATATTGCCTAGAACACATCCCTAACTTAGACCTTTAATAGAACTTTCAGACCATTTATTAACTTGAAGGACTACTCTTTCTATACCTCTAATTGCTCTAAATTATTTCTGAATGAAACTTTCGAAAACTGCAGGTATCACAGGAAAGCCCAAAAATGCTATCAAAACCTGCAAGAAGTTATATTTCATCTTCATATGGCTGTACTACCCACAGAGCCATGGATAAAAGCTTGAAGTCCAAGGCAGCCTACCTTCAGTAAGGTTACTCAGCCCCTTGTTCTACACAGATGTTGGCCTCTTTGAAAAAAACAGAACTAAGTTTTCTTTGCGATTATTGGCTTTTCATCAAATGTAACTGAACTTGATAAATATGAAAAGAAAAATTGGGCATGAGAAAGCAGGGATGAAAGAATAAAAAGCAATTTAATTCTCAGAAAAAAACCCAAGATCTAGTTCTTTCAATAGTGTCCACTCAATTCACCTGTCATTTGTCCCCATTCCCCCACTGATGTCCAGAAAAAAACCAAATATACAGATTATTCTAATTTAAAGCTTCATGTATTTTCAAAATTGTTACAGAGCTGGTTGATCATTCCACAAGAATCTGAATGCAAACTTTGGAATCAAAAAATTCCATAATTCTTGGATAAAAGGGAAATAGTTATTAATATTTATAAATGTAGTTATCATAAGGTGGAGTTTCAATTTTTTTTAAACTCTTGTTGTATTTTTTATTTGTACTCATTTAAGCTCATTTACTCATTTTGTTCTCAACATGGCAAGTGACATTCAACATTCATTTTTTTTTGAAACATGTAAGGAAAAGAATGGGATAACAATCAAGCTACACTAGTGAAAGATTTTTATGCATTCCTATTCAAAAGATGGAAGTTAAGCTTTGACTTGCTCTTTGGAAAGCCCCTCTTGTTATGTAACAATTTTTTGTTCTTTTCAGAACATCTCTCTTGTATAGTATAAAATACTAGTATATTGTAGTATAATAATACTACAGGCCACCTAATAGTTATTAGGTATTAATGCAACAAATGGACAAATATAAGCAAAGACTCGCTGCATACTCTGAGAATCACAGAAACATCAGAACCTCTGAAAGTTACCTAGTCTGACTTCTCTCTTATAGCTGAACTATCATTGACACAAGGGTTTGTTTACCCGAGTCCAAAAACAAAGGATAGAGTCTCTACCATCTCTCTGGGTACCTGTTGCAATACTGCACTACTGTCCTATCAAATAGATTTTTACCTGATGTCCAATCTGAATCTCTTTCAAACCATAACTTTCAATTCTTGGTTTCAGCCTCTGTCACCAGCTGGAAGAGTTTAGCTCTATCAGCTAAACTCCTCTTAAGGGTTCACATCAAGAACTAATTTAGCACCAGAATACAGCTCAGAACCTCCTCCATTTTGTGAAAGTTGCTAAATAAAAGTAGTCAAATTAAAGAAAGAAAGAAGAGGTTTACATTGGATGATCATGTAAGCTAGTTTAAGAACTGAAAGTCAGGACACTGGCATTTCTTTGTAAGGTTTGAAAAACATGTCAATGCTTTTGTCATGTCATGTCAAGTCCACATGGCATGATACATGATCCTAAGCATAGATTAAAGATATACTAGAGAGACATTTCTAGATGTAGAGGACAAGTATTTTTTTATTTTCTCAACTATTTGATTTTTACTATATTTTCTGTCTGACAATCTGTTACAGTTACCTGAACTCCTGCTGCTATGATGATTTGCCTTGTGACAAAATGGTCAGCAGGCATCCTGTTACATGAGAAGGATAACATACAGAACATATAGACAGCAATGTTTAATTTTCCTCCAGAAATCAGGAAATCACATAGTCTAAAATCGAGAGATCTTTTCCCCTAACTTAATTCTCTCCATC
The DNA here is from genome assembly GCA_013396995.1 of Dicaeum eximium. Taxonomy (NCBI): domain Eukaryota; kingdom Metazoa; phylum Chordata; class Aves; order Passeriformes; family Dicaeidae; genus Dicaeum; species Dicaeum eximium. The sequence goes on along the minus strand of VWZP01010904.1, from coordinate 3,283,962 downwards.
CTTACACAAGCGCACAAAGACTTTGACCAGATTGTTTCAATTTTCACTCAACTTTTTTTTTTTTTTTTTAAGTGTACGACAGCCAACTCTTTAGGAAAAAATGCAGTGAAAACTGTGTGGGTTTGGAACTGAATGGACTCCTACTCACATTCTACATATTTTGCTGCATTCCTTCTATTTAGAGGTAAGTATAATAAATAGAACAAAGGCATGAGTTCAACCTTTCAGATATCTACAGTATGTGTGCTTTTATTATTTTGGTATTTTCACTTTTTCCTAGATGTACTTGATTTTGGGTGGCAACACAATCCTCATAGAGGTAAGTATAGTACTTACAACATTAGACAGCATGGTCAGCACACCTAGAGTCCTGTCACATAAACAGACAGCAAACTTGTAACCCAGCCCTTAAAAGCTGATGCAAAAGGTGGCTGAAATCCAGAGCAAAATGGGAAAATTATTACAGCTAAGCAGAAAACATCAACTCATACTGTTGTCTCCTTTTCACTGAGGTTTCCTTCATGGCATAGACCCTCACTCCATGGATTAATAACAGAATTTAAGAAGTTTAATCCTTTGTAGCCCGAGGTTCTATGGGGCTTTAAGAAATATTTCGGCCCGAATATAGACCCCAGCCTAGCACCCATGAATTACATAAGGACATACAGCGCTGCTGAGAGGGGAGCAGGGTATGCCTGACCTCTATGGCCCACATACATGAGTATTTCTATTGCTATGTAAAGGGATCTCTCAGAAGGAAAGATCAGGCAATAGGTAAGTCAGACTACACTGGACATGTTCAGATAAAGCTCTTTAAAAACGTACAAGGTAGAGGCTTAGAGCTGCCAACTGTGGTCATGACTTGCAGCTTCTCTTAGTAGATCTTTAGTACAGCTCTTTATTTAGATCTTAGTATACACTTTGTGCCTAAAGTCACATTGGGAAGATCTTCCTATGCCCACCAGTAATGAAAGTCTCTAAACGTCTCTTCTCTTAGAAAACAGCCAAGAATCAGATTAGGTTATGTACATTCATGCTTAATTTAAAAAAACAAAACTTGATAATTTTTATCAAAATAATTATCTATGTTTTATCTTAAATGTCATAATACTATTTCTGATGTGGTTCTGACTGCAGAAGAGGCACACACAACAGCCTACATAAGAGATACAATCACAAACATCGTATAGTTGAAGAACTGAAAGCTTACCTCTCACAAAATCTTCCTCAGTTGAAGAAGAAAACACATACAAAGAACAAAAAGGAAGTCACAAATAGGCAGAGGAAGAGAAAGTAGACAACAGAGATATACACTGTAATTTATGCCTAAATTTATGTCTATGCATAAATCACTGCAATATATTCACAGTATTATCTCAACATAGCGTGATACACTACACTACCCTTCCAACCTTACATTTGTTTCAGCAGATAAAACTAGAAGAGAATTTAGAAAGCAAAAATCTGCTTCATGAAGTAGCTGAGTTGAAGTGCATATGTCAATATTCCATACTTTAAAAGATCAAAAGCTTATATGTACAATTTATTTTAATCATAAACATGGGTTTTGAGTGACAACAACTCTGCCATCATTTTAGACCATTTCCTGGATATAAATATTTAAAAATAAAGAAAAGTCTCAAAAGGCAAGAGCTCATTTAGCAGTACTAAAAGTGTATGAAGAAGTACTATGTTGAAAGCCTGTGAAAGAAATCTGTTTTGGTCTGCAAAATCCTGAACATTCATACCAAAGCCACAAACAAAGGGGACAGCAGAGCAGAGCAGGTTCTTTTCTAGCAAGTGAGACACAATTACAAAATTTAGGTAGCCTTTCTAGCAGAACTCTGCAGTCAACCCTGCAAAAGTGACACTCGAGTCTGATATAGAAAAATGAAACAACTATCTTCTCACCTCAGTGCCTGGCAAAATCATAGAGCAGCTCCTCTTGGACACTACACTAAGGCACATGGAAAATAATAAGGGGCTTGGTGACAGCTAACATGGCTTCACTAAATCATACATGAGAAATTTGGTGGCCTTCTACAATGGGGTTACAGCAGCAGTGGATGAGGGAAGAGCAGAGGACATTATATACATGGACTTGTGCAAAGCAGTTGACACTGTCCTGCATGACATCCTCTTCTCTAAGGGGGAGAGATAAGGATTTAATGGATGGACCTTCCAGTAGATAAAGTCTGGCTGGATGGCAGCGTTGCAGTGACTCAGCATTGCAGTGACCAGCTCAGTGCCCAAGAGAAAGCAGTGAGGACTGGCTGCTCCTCAGGGGTGGTACTGAAATGGGCATTTTTAACATCTTTGTCGGTGACACGGACAGCAGGACTGAGAGCACCCTCAGGAGGCTTGCTGCTGACCCCAAGCTGTGTGGAGCAGCTGACAAGCTGGAGGGAAGGGAAGCCATCCAGAGGGCCCCTGATGGGCTTGAGACGGGGGCTTGTGCAAACCTGAGGAAGTTCAACGAGGCCAAGTGCAAGGTCCTGAACCTGAGTCGAGGCAATCCCAGCACAAGTACAGCCTGGGTAAAGAAAGGATCAAGACTAGCCCTGGGGAGAAGCACTTCAGGATGTTTGTGGACCAAAAAGGTCAACATGAGCTGCCAATGTACACTTGCAGCCCAGAAGCCAGCTCTGAGCAACCTCACCAGTTCCGTGATTCTGTGATCATTAAGGTGCCTTCCAACCACTAATCATTCTATGATTTTACCAGAACACACCATAAGGAAGACTTTACAAATGACAATTTGACAGTACTCAAAAGCTCCAGAAGAAAGGGAAGTCCTCCTCCAAGCAGCAAGAAACATATACAAGTCAACTGCTAGCACTAACTAAAGATACACAAAGATATACTATATATACAGCTACACTGTTCTACAGGGAAGATTAATCAAGTATTTTAGAGCACAGTTCACCTACACGTTGGATTAACACTTGCAAGAGCCATTTTAATTATATACTTGCTTGCAACTATGTAACTGCAACCATAGTACATAATGTCAACATAAACATGTCCGATGTCAGCCAGGCAAGCCAGAGATGACCTACACAACTGTAATTTTAAAAAATCTACAAACAATGTATGTGCTTATCATAGGTTGTTTGAGATACACACTGAGTACACTGAGACCAAGAATTGTCTCTATTGTAATTTTTAATTCTACATTTTTGTATCTAAAAAATAATTGCTAGCATAATCACTAAACAACCCACAAACACACATTTGGCTGAAGTTTTTAACTGAAATGGTTTAATATACAAAATACAGTAAAAATAAGACACCAAAAGTAACAATATGCAGACTTCACTGAGCGTGTTTGTTTCCTTCCAAGTAACCATAGTATAAACACATGGTAACCATACAGGCAGATTTCTCCACACACAGAGGAGGGAAAAGAAAAACAAAGGTAAAAAGAACAAGTTAATTTCAGATGCTTGTGAGAGATTTCCAGAAATCACAGGGAAACACCTATGGTCAAAGTCTGCACAAATCCTTACAGGGATTTGACACGTGCCAGGGTGTTTCACACAATCCACAGCAGAGATCTCCTAGACCCACCACACTTCAGGACACACTGGGCTTTCGGTGCATTCTCAGGTCATCATGTGGTTTACACTCAGTAGCTCTTCTATGGGACAGTCAGCCCTTGGGTATTTCAAATCCACTGAGCACATGCCATACTATTTCCACATGGCACCTCTGTCTGGGAAATGTTGCAACTTCATTCAATAAATTCCATCCTTTCTCTGGCAACAGAGCTGAGTCTCATCAGCAGTGAGAGAAGTATCTCATATGCCTATTCATCTTCTACTTTCTTTAAATCATTACAGAAATTAGCTATTTCCTGGGGAAAGCATCAGTGGAAATAACACAAGATCAACACATTCCTTCTGTAATTCCTTTAAAAATTAAGATGTGAACTGCTTTGGTTAAAAACCCATACTCTATCTAGAGCTCCATCTTATTTTTTTATTCTATAACAATGCATTCAATAGTCTTTAATCATTAGCTAGGAAATTCTCAAATGCTCTACACAGGTTTGTGGTATTAGATCCATTCTCTTTATCTGGATGCATGACAGATTTCATAACAGAGTTAACATTTCTTAAAAACCCCAGTTTCTTTAAACTAATCCCTTTCACTGGCATTATATTTTACTAGCTTTTTCTCAGATATGGTCCAAAAGTAACTTTAACTAAGCTACAAACTAATGTTACATACAGCAACTTACAGTTTCCAGGGTGGAGAACAATAAATGTAAAGTCAATAAACGATTAAACTGTAAACATCAAAAGTCTCCTTTGAGTTTGGAAAATGTTTATGTGCATAACAACAAGGCACCCTGCATTTCTCAAATTCAATTTAACAACTTGGTACTTCCACAACACAGGCAGAGAAAAGCATCTGGTGCTAAGAAAAACTCACTTCATGGAAAGAAAAAAAAGAAAAAAAAGCTTTGTTACCAGTGTACACCAGTAAAAGACACCATGAGAATTTAACTATCACACAAAAACACCACATCTGTAATAACTTTTCTAAAACATACAAAGACTGTGACTACAGACAACAGTGAATACATGAAATGTTTACATTTGTATGTTTGGATGAAGATATATGACTCTTGGTCAGCATTGTAAAAACCTGTCAGTCTCTGTTTATCCTGAAGCTTAAAATCTCTATAGTACCTCATGTACACCGAGTCCCTATCCAGCTCTAAAAGAACTGATTTCATCACCACCAGGCTCTTGTTTATTTTAGGAGAATGTGTAGGTTTGGGGGGGAAAACAATCAAAAAAACCCACACAAACAAAAAACACCCACAAACAAACAAAATCTCCATCATTCATACGAACAAACCCCACATGTTTTCCATGGCTGCTTAAAAACATTGCAGGAAAAGATAAATATATTTTCACATCAACCTTTGGAAAACGTTTCTGCTTTCTTTGCTCAGGCCACAAGAGAAAGCCTGAGAAAACAAAAACTGAGTTCATCTTTGTTTTCCTTTTTTATTTATTTAAGTTAGATTTTTCCTTATAATGATAACTAGAAGCAAAAGTGGATGCATAGCTGTTCCTGAATGTGTTTGGTTCCATTCTCAGGAATACTGTTAAAATGGCTCTTGATTTAATTTGAAGCAATTCTCCTAATTTAATACCAGATAACTTTACATAAAGATGAATCTGGGCAAAGTATTCCAGTTGCAGTATGCTATCTGAAGCAAGTACTTTTCTTTTTGTCCTTTTCCTTTCACAAAATGGCCTCTCTCTTTATAACTTTTTTTCCCACTATAAAATTTCAGAATTATTCAAACCACTTAACCATCTACAACACTACTTTTATAAATCAGTCTGAACTACACAGCCTATGCAGCTCAAATCTTGTTTCCTCTGTTTCTGATCAAAGTTTTTTCTTGTATTTATGATTTTTGTATTCCTCACAACTTCTGTGTCTTCAAGTGCTGAAGGCCTAGCCAGCAAATGATCTTAATGGCTGACCTAAGAGCTATTTTATAAAATACACAGTCTCAAGTCATGTAACACTGCCTTATGCATTTACTTGAGAACTTGAAGTTTCCAAAACCTGGCAATGCCACTACAGTACCCCAACTCATCATATGTGAGCTATAACTATGACAAAGAATTTCAATAAACACAAAATACAAATAATAATATCCCCTTTGAATTAAACTTGCATGAATTTGTATTATAAAAGTGTATAAAGATTACCTTCTTTGCTTTTTTAATATAAAAAGTCTTTGGTAGCATGGTAATTCTATACTATTAAAGTGCACTTTGCGTTACACTTTTGTCCTGGAAAAGTGGTTTTATTGTGGGCAGCTAACTCAAAAAGGGCAATCATTCATACTATTTCTCTTCAAAAAAACAAAGACTATATTTTACAATATCCTCCCACCCATGCTCTTGTGAGGGAGTCAGCCTAGAAGTCACAAACTGGCACATATTTTAAAGTTGATCCTCACTTCTTGTCAACTACATCATCATTTAAATGCTGAAGATCCATTTTAACTGAAGAAAAAACAACCCCACATTGACAAGTCTCAAGGTTTTCATGTCACCGGTTCTAAGCAAGACAAACAAAACACACAAACTCAAAGGAATCAAATTTTGTTGTCTTCAGAAAAGTTCTTAACAGATATAAATGCGTTTGAATTTACGCCAGACATCAGCATAAGCCATTTAAAGGAAGTATCTTCACAGTTATCTCAGGATAAAATTTCTGAAAGAATGCCTCTCATTCTTTCAGAATAGAGAAAATAAGCCACACTTTACTCATTCCATTTTTCACATTGTGTACATTGTGTACAATATAATTATACTCTCTACCAAAATTAAAAACCTAAACAGCATCTGAAGTGCAAAAGTTACTCTAATGTAAGCAAATGCAAATACATGTTTATAAGGAAATATAAACTTCTAAATTATGCATAGCATTAAGTTTTATACACGTGAACCCGCATGTATATTATTTATATACAAAGCCACCATATAAAAATATAGAAACAGGGAGGGTCTATACATATATACACACATCAACATATCTATATAACACATCAATATACCTATATACACACACACTATTAACATCCTACTCAGGCCCACATATGCACCATTCTGCACACTTTGAGAAGTTTATTTCAACTTAACATATATTTTGAGCAGCAGTAAATTAAATGGGTGCATAAACCTGTGCAGAATAAGGGCCATAATCATCTCAAATCAGGTATGCCCACATTACCATGGAAGAGGCTCCGTATAAACAGATCATCTGACTCTGATACTGAAGAAAAGTCAGCACAATCCTAAAAATAAAGCTGTGTGCAAGAGGACTGCTTAAATATTTAACAGCACACCACAGACACAGTGTTGATTTTAGCAGTCTATGATGACAACCATTGAGAAAAACAAAACCACAATTTCTCATCCTTATATACTGCTTCATCAGTCCACACCAAATAGAAAGTTTGGAAGGAAATTGTCACCTTGTTGACCACTACTCTACAGACCCAGAGAAACTTCAAAAACAGCATGAGATTTCAATATAAAATTCTTTACAGTGTAGTGTCCTGCTTGACTGTGATAAGCAAATACATCTTTGTTATAAAATCAAGAGTAGGCACCACTGCAAATCATATCAGGAAAAGATAAAATCATGAACCTACAAATAGTTACCTCGTAACCATTTTAGATATCACATAACTTTTTTAAAGTCTCTGCCAGTATGCCCGGTAACTCTGAATACACAAACAATCCCATCAGGTTTAGTGAAACAATGCATGCTAGTAAAATCATGTATATAGACACACCTGCAGCCTTAAGCTGAAATTGGAGACTGTAAGGACTAAGTAACATACAAATTGCTCAGCAGGGTGGAGGAGGTAGAGGCCACCATTTAACAAGAAAAGAAAATAAAAACAAACAAACCAAAGCCTATCTTTCTTCCAATTTTCCCTTTCTTTGAGCCACTTCCCTCCCGACAGACTTGGTAAAGCAGGTACTTCAGCTCTGAGAAACTGTGACTAGAAGAAAGTTCCTCATTCAAGTGTGCCCTGCAGAGAAGCAGCTACATGATGCTCTTTTTTATGCAATTAAGAAACTGCAACAAACTAGTTAAAATTTTTGTCACTACTCATTCAAGTAAGTTTGACTGTTTGAGCACAGGCCAGCACATTTCGTTTTCTTTACACAATGGTACATTGTTAGGAAACGAGGTTTAAAAATCAAGCTTACAGTAAGCCCATCAATTAATAAACTACTCAAGAACAGTAAATAGAAACTACAAATACAACAATCTTAGCTTTTTCCATTATTGCTAGCACAATAACTTCTGAATGGTGAAATATGGAAAGTATTTAAGCTGTTTCAAACGTACATGTGACCAAGTGACAAATGTTGGCCTAGCTTTAAAAACAAATATGGTAACGTGAAAGAGTACACTTTTCTTCAAAATTTTATTTAAAAAAGCATATAGCCATTTCTTAAACTATGAAGAATGCAAAATTTAGGGAAAAAAGGTATATTTTATACTGTTTTGGAAACACTTCACTAGTGGCTCTTCAACAAAAAAGAAGTTCCACTGTTCAATGAAGTTAAGGTTGATGATCTACAAAGAGATGTACGGCAAAGCTATCCACTTAAAAAACAAACAAATAAACAAACTCCTGCCTGAAATTATCTTACCTCGGTAAAAACAAGGGGGAAGAGGAAGACAATTTTTTTTTCTATTATATAATCATCCTGAATATTTAGTCTGGCTTTTTTTCTCCTTTGCAATCACTATGATACTTTTACCTGGCCCTTTCACACAACAAACGCGGATAAAGTAAAACTTTATTATACAACACGATTGTTAAAACAGAGAAATCAGAAAAGACAAAGGCAGAGGTGGCGCAGGCAGAAGCCCGGTGGATTTCAGCGTACAGCGCTGGTTTTACCGCAGCGCGGGTGAACCGCGCCTGGCGATGGTGCCGCCGCGGTGGGGCTGCGGTGAGTGCCATCCCCGCGGGTCCCCACCCGGCCCAGGGAGCCACCGCCGTCCGCAGCAGCCACCAGCCAGGGCTGGCTCAGTCCCCTCCGTGCCGCGGCCACCTGCCAGCTCCCGGGGCTAGCCCCGGCGCCACCGCGCACCCCTGGCCCCGGGAGCACCGCGGGGCCCCAGCCCCGGCTCTACCGGGCTGCCCGGCACAAGGAAACGCGTGCGGAGCGCTGCGCGCCGCTCTGAATCCTGGGCTGTCGGGGTTGGCTTTTCCTTGTTACTGTTTGTTTTTTTTTTTTTTTTTTTTTTTAAGTGGAAACTTTCCTTTCCCAGCAGAGGCCGGGACAGTGTGAACTGCCCCGGGGCGCTGCGCTGCCATCACAGCTGACAGCTTTCTGCCCCCCGCGCCCCGCCTTCCGCAGCATTAAAAAGCAGCGGATAGATCCGGCTGGAGTTTGTTTTTAATAACGGCGTTTAGTTCGCACGGCCGCTTACATCCCCTCCTAGCAAAAAAAAAAGTCAAGCTCGCAGGCGAGCATCCCGCACAGAACCTCCTCTGCACCGGGGTCGTGGGGGGCACGGCAGAGAGCCAAGTGGGGCGCCGGGGGGAAGGAAGTGGGGCCGGCGGCAGGGAAGTTGGGATGGGTTTCGTTTATCTCTGGAGCAGAGCCGCCGGGAAAGAAAAGTTCACAGCCAACTACGGCGCCCGCGGGCAGCGGGTCCGGGGTGGCGGGAGGGGGCTCGCTTTGGGGCCTTCTTATTACCTTCTGGTCTACGATGGAGCAAGCCATTTCCCGGACGTGGGCGAGGCTGAAGTCCCCCGAGGAGTCCTGCAGCAGCAGCACCGGCTCCCGGCTCAGCCCGATCTGGAGGTGGAAGGCGACGCCGCCGCCGGCAGCAGCCCCCGGCGGCGGCAGCGGGCTGGGCGGCCGGATCAGCGGA
>VWZP01010904.1:3192556-3274316 GCA_013396995.1 Dicaeum eximium | reverse complement strand
CCTCAGCCGGGACGGGCCCGCGCCCAGCCGGGCCGGGCCGGGCCTCGCCGCTCGGCCGCCACACGGCGGCCGCGAACTGCCGGGCGGAGCTCAGCTGAGCCGCCTCTGCTCTCCCCACCTGGCCCAGCCAGCGAGCTGCGGTGCTGGCCGGGCTGAGAGCCTCCTGTTCCCCCGTGATCCCCGATGGGCAGCACCTCAAGAGGCAGGTGGAGGCAGAGCCCGAGGAGACTGGACGCTTTCCCTTGCTGGCGAGCAGCACGGTGGCCTCTCCCGGGCAGGCGGCAGCTGCCCCCGGGGACGGAAAGCAGCGCCAGGGAAGCCAGAGCTCCCGTCTGGTTCCGGCTCTCCTGCCCGGCCTCGGGCGGCCTCGCTCAGCATCGTGCCGCTCTTCCAGCTGTCCCCGCGGGTTTGAGGAAGAAGCAATGGACAGGTTGCACCCACCTCTTTTCTAAACCAGCTTCCAGTTTCGGGTACAGTGTGTGTTAAGGAGGAGCACCCTGCCTCCCTAAGCCAGGATGAGTTGCTCTTCCCAGCTCTTGGGATCGGTGCAAGCCCCACCCGCTTGCACAAGCAGCGTTCATAGCAGGGCGATATTTAGTCTTAAAAACCTCCTCTTGAAGATGTGCAAAGGCAGTGGAAATGTGATCTGCAAATATTTTAAATACCAGCGGAAAGACTGATAAGCTAGGTATACGTGGTACCTCTAGGTTTGTTTGAGCTACTACAGGTAGGGTGAAAGTAATAAATGTATGCTTGAAAATTCAGTAGTGGATCTGATTTACAACTTGTTTCATTGCAAATGGCGCTTTTTTGACCAAAATTTACATCTGCAGCGTTTTTTTATTTTCATCCAGTCTTAGTAGGACCTATTTTACTGCTGTCAGCTTATTTCCAGCCTGGGATGTACTGCAAGCTTCCCATGACCCCATGGCCTAGCCAGCTTTTCTATACAGGAGTCAACGTGGGAGAAACATAGTAGAAGATCCTGCAGCCCTGCTTCATTGTTGAATCTGAGGTTCAGAGGGGACCCCCTCACTTCCTAAACTCCCAATTAGAGTTTAGGTGTGGTTAGTTTGAATCTTTGACTCAAACATAGTCAATGGCTCATATCTTAAGAGATATAAAACAATACCTAAAGCGCTCAACCAGCAGGTCTCCCTTACACTTCTGTGTCTTCTAGATGAGCTCACCTCTAAATCGATTTCATTTTTCATATTTCATCCATATAGTAAGTAATATAGTGAACCTTGCCACCAGACTGAAAGTTGTGCTTTCACAAATTCGTATCAAACCTACTTTTGCTGATGTATTTGATGGCAATTCTCTAAACCACTCATTCATGACACAGCTCTTTTGCAATTCCTCAGATAACCAGAGATATTGTTACTGGTACCCCTGTACCAGTAACAATATTGAGAATTACATGTCCTTGGTTTTCTCATGTAAGTGAAATCAAGTGGTAGAGCTCATATGTCATGACTTACCTGCAGCTCCACAACCTCTGTACAGATACAACTTTTTTTTCAAAAAGAAATGTTACAGTATTTTTTAAATGTTGTAGGTTGCTGAGTTGTTTGTTTAGTGGGTTTGTTTAGCTGTGTTAAATGCACCTTTGTTATCAAAATAGATGAGGGGAGGATTTCTCTGGCACTGTGTCAGCCAGTCATATACAAATGCCATTTATAAAAGGATTCAGTGGAACCACATGATGGTTCCACTGAATGATGCTGAGTACAACCTGGCCTGTTGTACTTACTGAAATGTCATTTATTTCATGATCCTTCCAGATCACGGAATTGTTGTGCTGATGCTAGGGAAGGGAAAAAACCATTCACAGCAGTATCTGACCTCAAACAGAGTGCATGCCTGGTTGCTAATCTGTACATGCACAGGTGGAAAAACCACTGGAAGCTTAGGCTTTACTGCACCTGTAGAGATCAATTCAGCAGAACATGAACTGCTCAAGCTTGCAGGGGAAAAATGAATTTGCCAGACACTGCTACACACTTTATGAATCTGGCTATGTACAGGAACAGGGCAGTCAGCAGAGGATGTCACTGTAACATCACATTATGAAAGCATCTCCAAGCTGTCCTCAAGGTACAGTTGCTGTAATGTTACTTCTGATTGCTTTTTGTGTCCAGACTGTGAAGGGTGAATAGTAGTCTTTGTATGTTCTCATGCACTGTATAGTCGACCCTCCAATTCGATGTGTTTCTGAACCTTCTCTTCTTTCAGCTTTCTGCATTGCATAGATGGTATTCTGTTCTAGTCATCAGAACTGAGTAACATTCCCTTCATAAAATTTTTATTCCTTTCTTCTTTTCTCTATCTGGGATGTAACTGGTCCTTTTTTGGACAGCCTATTTATCTTTCACCTTTTCAACAGAAGCAATTTTATGGCACATGTTTTAATTTAAAAAAAAAAATCAAGCAGCCAGCAAAGACTAATGCAGAATTTGCCTAAGCAATGGAGAATATTCTGTAAGTCAGTTTGTTTGACCTAGATGATGGTAGTTTCTAGGTTAAAGTTGTTGACCTAAAATTTAGTTCCTGTATGTTTACAAAGAGAGTAGAACACAGGTGATTACAATGAGATGTTTACTGCTGGTTTCCTGAGGCAGATAGTGGAATAGCATATCTCATTCTATGATCAGTATTTTGAAAAATTGATTGCTTGGCAATGTGCTCAATAGTATAATGTATCCTGTCAAGGAGAAAAGAATAGAAAAAAGCAAAGAGTAAAACGAAGTAATCACTGGAAACTGGATAGAAAACACAACTGAAAATAAAGTTCAGATGTTCACAGTGAAAATAAGTAGTCATTAGAATAAATAAGCCATGAAAGTGACAGGTAACCTTTTCTGATGTTTGCAAGCTTAGACTGAGTGTTTATTCACAAGCTTTTTGGGCTCAGTACTGTGGTAACTTCTTTGGTTTCCCAAGGTCAGAGTGCAAGAGATCTGCCTTTAGCTGTTTATGTTCCTAATGGGATCCAGAAAAGACAGACAACATTGAACTCAAGGATGTAAAGATAGTAATTTTTCTTTCTCCCTTGTAGAAATGTATCTTTTCTCAGAAGGAAATCATCTTCTGTCTAGGAAGAAAGGAAGATTTGGCACAAATCCTTTGTGCCGTAGGTCACTTTCACAAGTGCACTTCTGCTGGATTCCATAAGCAGTTCAACACAGAGCAGAAGCCTGTGGAAGAGTTTACTTTCCAAGCCACTGCTGAAGATAACAATTTTTCATCCTTGAAACTTTATCTGTTCAGCATGCAACGGATCGAATGTTAAAGCAGGCAAAGACACTTTGTTGCTGTATCAGGCCAATACCCATTTTTGCATTCTGACCCTAAAATTTTTCAGTTTCCTTCATCTTACACATTCCTAATCTACTGATACATCTCTATGCTAGAGCAGAAACCTCAAATTTTACAAGGAGTAGCTCTCATAGCAGTCCTACCTCTAGTAGTCTAGAGGTGGTTTACATATTCTTTGTATAGACTTAGATTTTAACATGGAATATGCAGCCAAATCTCTTTATGTCAAGAATAAGTGAACAGATCCTGTTTCTACAGTTGAATACAGACTTGTGTTATTTACATTCTTACTAAGCAGCAAAATGTTCTTTATTAAAGACAGATCTACAAAAGTGAAAACATTTTTTCTTTTTGCTGTTTTCAGATGCTGAAATGATGTTTAAAGTGGACCGCATGCTCCTGTAATTTCTCTCCTGAAACAAAAGCAAAGCATTGAAAACTAATTAACCAAGGAAAAAAGATAAAAACTGACTGGAATGGAATGAAATTTGGGAAAAACTGTGTAGACTGTGATGGAAAGTTAAAGGATACTAGGGTTGGAAATGCAAATGTCACTGAATCTGAGATTGGTATTGTGTTAGGGCTGAACTGGTAAGTAAAATGCAGCTGATATCTGAAATTGTGACAGCATAGTTTCACAGATAAGCTCCAGGGTATTTATTTGGAGAGAAAAAGCAGATGTTTGCTGTACCACTGGTTAGGGATTTCCTGATAAGCTACTTATGTCCACGAGAAAATGATAACATTTCAGGATCTAAATGGTTGTTGTGAATACAGTAAAACTCCCCCTTTTTTTTTTGTTTTTATTTTTTGGTTTTTGTTTTGGTTCTGTTGGGTTTTTTTTAAAAGAATGTTTCCAATTGTTGAAAATGCTTCATCATTTCTAAAAGGAAAGGAGTATTATCTTCCATGACTTTCTACTAAATGTTGTAGATAATTGGGACAAAATATTTAAAAACATTAAGCTTAGTAATTTCAAATTCAAATTCCATTTTGGAAATGGAAGTTAAACTCTGCCCAGTGATAGGCTTCCATACACAGCAAACAGTTTTTCCAGCCTGAACCAAACTGATCATGGACATAAGAAGTAGATAACATTAAAATAGAATCTGAAATATTGCAGGATAAAGCATTTTTATGTCGAATATCTGCATACTCTGGTTTTTTGAGCAAAAGTGTCCTGCTTTCAGAGGGAGAAGGTTTCTTTGGTTTTCTTTGTTGTCTGTGTACCAAACTGACCTCACAATATTTGAAAAATGTTGGTGTAGTGCAGGCTCTGTTTATCCCAGTGTATGAATTGAGGATGTTTGTTATGGCTTGATGATAGAATAACTGATGCATTCAGATAAGCATGAGTATCTTGGCATTGTTTATGCATATTTGTACAAATTGTCCTCACTGGCTCTCTGGTTCTTAGCAGCACAGTATGCCTGGAACAAGATGGTCGTTGCTGCTTGAAACTGCTGAGGCACTTTTGCCATTCTGGGGATACTGAAGTGAGGTAGTTGTTGTGCCTAAAGGAAGACAAAGCACAGGTTTAATTCAGTAATCTCATAATGCCACTTCTTAGGTGATTTCTGAACAGAGTATGCTGTGGGAAGGAGACTTTTTTGTCGCTTACATACTACCATTTCACTAAACAGTCCTGGATGGTACCATCTTACAATTCTACAGTGACCTGAAATCTCTGGGTCCAAGAGCTATATGCTTTCTAATAATATATGAGGTGTATTTCCTCTTGGTAATTTTCTTGAAACTGGATTGACAATCCCATTAGTCAAATATGTATGCTATTGAAAATCAATTATACAGTATTTTAAGTTTTTTTTATTATTATAGCAAATTTCTTGAAGTAATATTTTCTAATTAGTACGTACAAACATAACCAATTTACTAATTTTGTTCTTTTCCACATCAAGAGAGTATTATACTGTTACTCAAAACTAATATTTTTGTGGCTACTGTCCAGGTCTTCTTGTCATTATCTTTGAAGTTCTTCATCAGTTCAAAAGGGACCTTCATCAGGTCCTGGGAATGAAAATACTGCCACTGCAGAATCAGAGATGTGTGCTGTAATTGATGCATGATTTTGACCTGTAGGAATAGGTGTCATTGTCATAGGATTTCTGTGAGTGGATACAGCCTGAAGAAAGAGTCTGTTAACAATGCATCAACAGCTGTGTCCAAAGCTTATGGAGCAAAAGTAGAGAAGAAGCAGAGTGGCCAAGAGAAAGTAAGGATAACAGAGTCTTATTTGTGAGCTAAGCAATGTCTGATAGTACAGAAAGGATATAGGTTTACAAGCAGTTTTAAATTTGAACTAGAAATTTATCTAACTGTTAGATGTGTCTGAAATGTTTACTGAATTTTTGCTCTGATATTTAAAAAGATGCTAACTGAGCTTGCCGGGTTGATTAGTTTCTCTATGACTAGTTTTAACATACTTTTATGTGGTTTGATATTTTTATTTTATATTTATGTATTTATAACAACAATGTTGTTAACCAATATAATTTGAATAAATAAAACTGTGGTTAACCTAAATTGTATAATGATTGTTGCATGAATAATAAGACCACACACAAATCCAGGTAAAACAGGTGGGATTGTTGAAACAAAGATAGAAGACAATCAATAAACACTGCTCCTGTGTTCTTAAGTGCAAGTTTCCTCACTTACCATGATTTAATGAGTTAAGAGAGACTGCATATAGGAACAGTGAATCAATAGATTTCTTACCTAAATTAACATTGATCTTTTAATATTTATTGATGTTGGTTGCTGCTGCTGCTTTGGTTTCACTGCATGACACTGAAAAGCCAGAGCTAAGAATAACATTGTGGGGAAACCTAGTATTTTACACAGGAGGAGAGAGGATGAAGGAATGGAACGATGCAGGGGATCACAAGGAAACTGCAGAAGAGAGGAAGGTAAAAATGGAAAGAGAGAAGATTCACAAAAAAAATATTGCAGGGAGTACTACAGTTGTACATCATAGTTTCTAACTTGAAAATGTTCAGATTTAAAAATTTGACCCTAACAGTTGAGAAGACTCTGTTTTAGGATAACTAAAACTATATTTTCCTTTCATTTGCAGTCACTGCCTTGCAGTGTTAACTTTACCTTATAGTAGCTTTTCAGTTTGGGGTTAAAATTAAGAAACATTTCATTTCATTTTAATTTTCAACTAATAAAAGACTGATAAACACACTATGTACTCTATGAATGCTAAAAGTTGTTCCATACAAGTCTTGTAAATAATGACAGTTCACTCTTACACCAACTGCATCACATGTTTATTTAGGATAACCTCATAGAACTAAATACATGCAGGAAACAAAACCTCTGTTCTTGTACCTTACTCCAACATAAAAAAAACAACTAAATGTAAAAAAGACTTAGTTGGTGAACTTCTCCAAGTAGTAAAAGGCCCTTTCATTTAGGCTTAATCACAGGGAGAAAAAAGTGTATCTTTTCCCTGTCATAATAGACAAACATCTCAACATGAAGCTCTACACAATGCTGCAGCATTGTCACCCAGGGTTAAATAAACAAGGAACTCATAAGATAGAGTAGAAAGACATTTCAAACAGATTTCTAACTGTGTTTGATTATGCTTCAATTTAATGGATCTTGACACGATGAAGCATGTGAAGAGATTCTTAAAAGTAACTTGATTAGAATAATGGTTTTTGGGGATACAAATGAATGTAGCAATGTGAAATTAGAAGTAAAGATAGACAAACAGAAGAATATTTTAAAAATACATAATTAATCTGATATTGATTATGGTTTATATTATCCAGAATAAAGGACTTTTTAAGAAAATGAAATATTTTTAAAAACTGCATGTGGAAATCAAACATAGAAATAAGTCACTTTTTTTTGGTTTTGCCCCTTTGAATTTCACAAAGAAAGTGGATGAATTTGTATGTGGATATCTTCCAAACAAGTTCTGTGAATACACCACTATTTCTAAACTATATTTTTACAGCAGCTTTGCAAAGCAGAGCAAGACTATTTTTTCCATATTGAGTGCCATGGAACGAAGCGTATTTTTAATTGACGATACTTTGTGAAAACAAAGGCATGCAGTTTTGATTAAAACATAGCATACATGTAAGAGTTATACTTTTGCAGTTAGCAAGCTAAAGAGATGCAACTTAATTTATTTAAAGCTGAATCTCATACCAGTGGTCTGTGCTTTACAGCTGAGAAAATTTCTCATAAATTATGGACCCCATTGTTCTGTAATAGAGCAGGGAATTGAATTTAGGTATGACCAGTATCAAATTAACTCAATAACTACTTGTCCCCCACCTGTCTCCTGCCTAGAAATAAAGAAAATGCTCTCCTCTGAGGAGGAGACTGTGCATGCATGTGTGTATGTTGGGGCAAAACTTCAGCTGCTGCTTTCCATTCAGGCTTGAGCACACAGCATTGCAGAGAGCTCTTTACAGATGTCTGAATACATGAGTTACAAGTCAGAGTTTTATAACAAACCTGACTAAAGAAATTTGATGAAATAATAGTTTTAGATAATTCTGTATCTTCCTTCTTTAAGACACTGAGATGTGAAAGTCCTCACACACATAGCAAAGAACAGGCATTTGTCTAAGGCTTGGCTCATTAGGATTCTAGCACGTCCAGTTTGGCTGGCCCATATTAATTGCAGCAATGACATTTGGGGTCAGGGAATCATGAAACAGCCGGTCTGTATTACTTTGACCTAATCTCAGGTGATGTGGTGTAGGAAATAGTTAATTATATTTTTTAGTGACTCACATCTTTAATATTAGGCTGGTTGATCTTTGTGCACTGTAGACCCTTGCAGCTGTTTTTCATCATAAGGTTCCTTCTCTGTATTTAGCACAACACTTAAATACATTCAATTATGTTTCATAAATTATGTGAATCCTCAACCAGCAGCCTGGTATCTCAAAGTGAGCAAATATAAAGCATACAGGTACAAAGCTCTGATGGAAACTTTAGGGACCTTGAAGGAGAAAGAGAGAAGCAAATTATCAGAAAACATTTTTTTCTCATTTCAGTCAACCCAAATCCTCCTTCCTCATGGATTTTAGTTAAAGTTTAGAATACATTACCTTTTCAGGCATTTTGCAATAGACAACCCATACAAACCAGGAACAGAAAATATCAGCTCTTAATATAAAGATTTGAAGTACATTTAGTATATAGCACCTCATTAAATTGAGTCAGTAGTTGGTAGATTACAGAGGTACTTTCCAATGAAAAATTATCTATTTTTCTAAAAGCCAAAATAATTCAGTGTGGAATGCCATATATTATATTCATTACAAATATTTATGTTAATTCAAGGGGATATGAAAAGTGTGGGGAAGCTGGGAACTTGAATGTTATGTTTTTCACAGCACCTGTCATTTAACTGCATTGAAGCCAGCAGCATATCCTTACAGCATTGATCTAATACAATTCAATGCCTCTGCAAAGGGGCTCAATGCCAATGGCTGTGAGAACCTCAATTTTATATTTCCTGAGTCTGGCATATTTAAATTTTCATCTATAACACTAGATTAAGTTAAATCTTTATGTTGAATATATGGTAAGAAACTGGATTAAGCTCTGAATTCTCTAGTTAACACTCACAAAGTGCTTCTTGTAATAATATCACTTGGATTATTTATCCTGTATACTGTTCATGAAGATAGATGTTCAACATTTCCGCCAGAACTCTTTGTCAGAAGTTTATTCTGCCTGGGATGAAGTTCAGCTGTTGTCACAGAAGTGTTTCATTGCAAAGGTCTGAGACCACTTCCCTTACTGCTTTCAGGAATACAATAACAAATGTTTGGAGGGATAGCAATCACATAATGTTCACCAACATTAGCCAACAGATTGTTATTTGCAGAAGAGAGGCAGGGTTTTATTACCATTTTGAAAATGTAGTTTCAAAGTTTTAGCTGGGTCTGTAAAATTCTATTTTCTTTTTAAGTCTCACTACCTTGAAAGCTCTACATAAATTTTAGACAGAGGTTTCAAAAATATTTCTTAAATTTATTTTAAACTTTAAATAAACATTCATTGATATGCATACCTATTCTGTTCTTTTTCCACACTACTATATATTTTTAATGACAATAATATTTGCAGACAGTCAATAATCTTCAACAATGACAGTCATATGTGCATGTAATAAAATTTACAATAAATTCATCCAGTTAGGGTTTATTTTAGATATTGCACTTAAGCAGGAATCACAGATAGCAAATTTTAATGTCTATTAGTGTTAAACAGATATTTAAAAAGTAGTTTGAAAATAACTATTAGGTGATCTTGGCTAAAGAATAGATTGAACTTAACTGTAGTCTGCTTAAAGACATTTCCACAGACAAAAATCTTTCTGCTAGGGAAAAAAAAATTCATACTTTGAGATCTTGTAAATATTCTACACTTGAAAATTGTAGTTTTTATACCAATGTGATTCTTCTTATATGGGATTCTGGTGTTTGTGTATATTGTACGCTTCTGATACTAAAGATTTCCAAAGTTCTAAGCATTCTTTCTGGATGCAGTTGACCTTTCTAATTCAAATATATATATTGCAAAGAACAACATACTCAGGGTAGCATTTGTTCTATAAATTCACCACTTCACTTCCAGTGAATTAAACTGTAGAGATACAGAATAAAACTAAGAACCACCATATTTCCTGATCAAAGGTTAGTACATGGGTTGCTTTGCATAAAAATACTTCATAATACTGGTATTGTTCTGCCTTGGGGGAAATGGTGGTTAGAAATAACAAATTATAATGAAGGCATAGCAATCATCTGTTTTGCAACACTCACTCATATCATTTTTACATGTAGTTCTAAAAGAGCAGAGGTATATTTAATTCTTTTTGACTATGCCCTGACCAAAACGGAAGATACAAATTGTGATCTGGCCCATTTCTGAAGCATAATTAAAAAAACAGCATTGAAACATGGGGACTGAAAAATCACTGTAACAGAAATATTCAACTATGTCACATTCCAGCCTTTGACACTTGAGACTCTGTAATAGACACAGGAAAATTTATTAGCGTGGCTCACAGCAAGGATTGCCTTAATGTAATGGCAGCTGGATATAGTTATCCTGGAAAATTTGAAAATTTCATTAGTTACAGTGAGGTGAAGACAAAATTAGTAGGTTAGGCATTTTGCAATATAGTTTATGTGCAAAACCTGCAGATTCCAGGTTATGCAAGAGTGCTGTGACCTACAGACAATTAACTGCACTTTAATGTAAGAAGAGAAATAGTTTCTTTGACTTTAGTTGGCAAGCAATTAATTCAAAATTAAGACTATTATTTTCTCTTTCATTTGCTCCAAGCCATTTTAACACAATCACTTCCCTAAGTTTGAGAAGTGTTAGCACTGAAGAGACAGTTAAGCCAATGTGTGTTTCACAGCAAAATCCATGATGATTAAGTGACATGGTGACGTGGTGATTAAGTCAAGTAGGCTTTCTATTCTCAGAGAATAAATGCATGGCCAGGATTATCTATGATTGTAACCTCACGCCTTCGTGTTGGGTTTGTGTGGCCAGGTTTTGGTAGAGAGGGGTCTACAGGCATTGCTTCTGTGGGAAGCTTGTAGAGGAAGGAATGCCAGGCAGCTCCAGGACAGATCCGGCAGGGACGATAGGAGCACCTCTGTGAAAGTGTAATTAAGAAGGGAGGGAAAAACCTGCATACCACCAACAGAAGTCAGAAGAGAGGAGTGAGAATATGTGAGAGGAGCAGCTCTGCAGATACCCAGATGAGTGGAGGAAAGGGAGAAGGTGCCCCAAGTGCCAAAGCAGAGATGCTCCTGCAGCCCATGGCTGTGCCTCTGCAGCCCATGGGGTCCACAGTGAGTAGAAATCCACCTGTTGATCATGGAGGATCCCACTCTGAAACAGGTGGATATAGCCAAAGTAGGCACTAATTTCCCCAAGTCTGTTTTGCATGTAATAGTAACTCTGTCTCTCACTGTCCTTGTCTTGACCCACAAGCCTTCCCTTATATTCTCTCTTCTCTGTGCAGCTGAAGAGGGAAGTGATAGAGAAGTTTTGGTGGGCATCTGGTGTCTAGCTAGGGTCAGTTCACCACACCCTTCAAATGCTTCTTTTCTTCATTCAGCTATCTTTTTTTCACATCTAAAAAACATTAAAATCTTTCAGGACTGAAAATATCTGTCCTCATTTGTTGCTCATATATAAAATTTCAGTCTTTGTAATATCAAGAAAGTTATTTTTTTGATAATGAAACTGGACAAGTTTGACAGTAACTTCAGAACCAATTGAATTAATAAGATCCCAGATATCTAAGGCCATGCACATTTAGTTTATATCTGATTTCTTGTTTAAGTGCTCCTTCTCTTTCAGTGCTATTGAAAAGTTATCCAAAATCCTGTATCTGGTCCACACTACTACTGAACTTTACATCCTTCCCCTTTAATTTCTTGAACTCATCAAATTAGAGATCCATTTGTCTATTAGTTCAGATGAATACCATGTTTTTCAATGCACTTAGCAAAGGCTCCTATAAGTGAATTATTTAGGTGTCTTATATAGTCAGTAGTCAGTGGCACTCTGTTTTATGAACTAACTCAGCCTCTGGGGCTTCTTGTCTCTCTCCATTGTCTATACAGGCACATTGAATGAACATGTCCCCAGTCCTGTGTTCTGCTATCATTGTTTGGGGAATTTCTGCCAGCATTCATTCATACTTTTTTTAAAAGAATTTTAGTGTTTTCAAAATGGCTTTGTTAGTCTGGTCACACTCTCAGTTTCAGAGAGAGCTAGCTGCTGTTTTTCAAATAATGATTTTGAAAATCCCAGTAAATGTCCACTTCAGAACCTTTTTTCCTTATAATTCAATGACCTAATTTCCTAAGACTGATGGCTACCACTTCCATGCATGTGTTTGTGATTAGATTTTTGGCTTAAACCTCTAGAGAACAGGAAACTTGTTTTTGACATCTACATGTAAACAAGAAGCCCCGGGCTGCTTTACAGCTCTGTCTGGGCACAGCTTCTAGAGGTAATGATACTCTCTACTGCATTTGTCACAGAACAGGGAGGAAAAATTATTAGGCCAGGCCCCTTTCCACCACACATGTGTAGCAGCCTGGACCATTTCAGTTAAAGATCTTCATTTGGAAGAAGATCTTTATTATACTCTACAGACAGGACAAGTGACAAAAGACTGAACTTAATATTTCAGGGGAAAGAAGGTAGTAAAACTGTTGGTGTGGTTTTCCAGCAAAAGGACTCAAAGTACTGACAATCATGATTTGTGGGTTACTTAGGCTTCTGCATCTGTTTTTGTGGGGGTTGTGGTTATTTGGGGTATTTTTATCCCTAGATTGCTAGTAACACTGAACAGTATCCCATTGCAGTTTATTGAAACTACACAAACAAGGTAATTTCTGGGTTTTTTAATTGTTGGGTTGAGGGGTTTTTTTCAATTTTCAGGAATTTTAAAATCTCATCATATTTACTGAAAATTTACGTGGCAGTATATTTACATTGAAGTACACAGGATCCATAAACTAATTTGGCTTCAGATATTCCTGTTCTCTTTTGCATTAGTCTTTGTCATGTGTTACTGTGATCTTCTGTGGGGCTTACTGCTTTATATGCTAGTGACATATTGAAGATTTGCATTACAGGAGAATTTTGCAATTTTCTATGGTTTTGTCCTGCTGTATGGCAATATGAAAAATAAAAAAAAGTGAAATGAATTTCTCAGAAATTAATTTCTCAGAAATATTTTGCAGTTGATAATCAAAAAAGGAAAAGCGTTCACGATACATTCACTGATACCATGCTGAGAGAGCAGTGTAAAAAAAAAAGTTATTGTTGTATAGTGTTATCCCTAAATACGCATTCAAAGCTTTAGTTCTAGATCTGTTTGACATATTTAGAGCATGTGACAAGATCTTCAAAAATTTTCCACTTTCTCAACTAGCCTTCAACACTTGTGAAATAAACTGACTACAGAGTGCCATGTTAAAGCTCCAATCTCTCTTTTTTTAACAGTAATATGTTCACAGGGAATAGATTCAAGGCTCTGGACTGAATCAGGCTGACAAAGTCTTGCAATATTATTAGGTAGTGAACATTGTTTGTTTTGGCCTACTTCCTGAAGTCTTTTGTTCTTTTATTTCTCACCTTTTTTTTCTATATTTTCAGGGACAGATTATTTTTTCCAAGTGAAGTCAAGTGACCAAAAATACAGAAGATGGCTGAGGTTAATACTCCTACTTAGTTCTAATGAAAACCATGTCCTTTCATCATCATTGAGCATCTTTATTTTCCAAAACTAAAACTGTCCTTTTCACATTTGAATGGTGTCCTTTTGTTATTTTGCATAGCCTATATGTAACATATATATGCAGTAACTCATTTAAACGAGCTGATTAGCTAGACTTTTTTATGATATGTGCAAACTCACTATTTTTTATCTAAAGAAGTTCCACTTTTAAAAAGCCAGTATTGGTTTTGCATTCTTGTGGAAGTGGATACTCTCTGAGGACTTAAGCAGTTGCAGTAGATGTATAATTGGTACCTATGTTTTTCATTGTATTTATAATTAGAGGAAACCTCTCAATGTTTTTTAAAAAATGTATCTGAAGATTGATTAATTAGGTGATTATATTGCATGTTATGTCTGTGTGTGTGACGGGACAGCAAAATGTATCGCAAAAAATAAAATGCTGCAGAATTCCAAGCTTGGAAGCAGCTTTTTGTTCTGATTGTTAACTGGGGCATGGCAGCCCAGACAAAGATTTTAATTCCTAAGTACAAAGGAGAAAATTTTTGTACTCCTGATAAATAAATAAGGTTGCATTAATGTCATGATTGCCTTTACTAGAAATCACTCTCCTACTCAAATCAAAACAACTCCTGTGATCCAAGTTATGACCTCAGTGCAAGGGCCAAGGCAGGAAATAGGCAGAGTGCAGATGAAACACTGGGAAAGGTATGAGGAGTGGGGTTTTTTTTAAGCTCTGGCTACCTTGTGCTTTCTATGAACACAGATTAAATGCAGACCTGGTTATCATCAAGGTTTTCTACTTTTTACTAAGGTTACTTCTCTGTTAATTGTGTCATACAACTTTATTTAATTTATTCATTTCACTGAAGTTTTTCATGTTTGGCACCTGCATGAGAATTTATTTTGTTTTATTTTGTAATTCAGCCAAAACTAATTGCATGGTTTCCAAGAATGAAGCCAAGGAAAAAACTTTCCTGATATTTTCCTTGAAAAACTGCAACTCACACATTTATAAGCAGAAGAAGAGACTGACAGTATTTTATTAATAAAAAAAAGGTCTTCCCATTTCTTTTAAATAGGAAAATTGTTAAAGAAACAGGATTTTAGGGGCTGTCACCTTGTACATGCTCACTAGATGTTTCATAATTGTTGATTCCATTATTGCTTATGTCTCTCACACCTCTTATTACTGACAAAACTGGGCTTTTGCCATCTTCACTGTGGAACTGAGCAGGCAAACTTTAGAGTACCTGACAAAAGCCAGGTTTCCTTGCAGGAGCTTCTTCATTTAGAAAGTCAATATTAGGCTCTGGACTGGAGAGCATAACAGATATTGATGTGTTCATGATCATCTGTTAGCAGTTTATTTCATTATATGGTGCAATGCCTTGTTTAGTGATTTTCAGGCAACAGAAATAAAAAAGGCATCTCATTCAAGTCTGGTGTCATAAAACTGAAGTGAAGGGACTTGGAACTCCTGAGTCCAGTAGAAACAGTAAAGGCAGGAGAAGGGATGCAGGTGTCTAAACTGTGGAACGTTGAAGATGGGCAGTGAATTGCCGAAAGAAAAACAAAGTCAAAATCAAAGCCAAAATTGATTACATAGGAATATTGAAACAAGATACCAGTATGTTGTTTTCAGGGAAGGTTGGAGGAGGGATAAGACCTACAGAAGATGGTTTGGCCTGACATGGAATGTGGAGGAAGAAGTGAAACAGTCTAGCAGCTAGTTGGACATAAGCCAGGGAGAATGTTGGATGGAAAGAAAGCGAAAAGAAAAAACAATGAATGCCAGTATTGGTTAGAGGACAGAAGAATTTACTAAGCACAAAGATAAACTGTCTGAAATTGCAAGAGAGGTGGCTGGAGGACATGAGGTCCAAGACAGGAAAAGGCAGCGTAATTAATATTCACATGGTGAGTCTGAGATGAGAAACCAAGGGCAGTAAACATTCTGCTGGCATTAATCTACTCCTTCTTTCAGTGCTGTGTGACCAAACAGTGTACAACTACAGTAAATGACTAAAAAGTAGGTGCTGTTCTCTTTTGTACAGAAGATGGAATGAGGCATGGAATAGAAAGAACACAAGATAGGGTTTCATTATGATAATGGGGAAACCTACCTAAAAAATTCTATTTAGATGATGATTTTTTGGCAGTTTGTGTGTTATATTAGTCTTTCCTTTAAGCCATACATCTCAGAAATTCTCACTAGGAGTACAATTATCTTGGTTTGCATTCGACTTGCACTCATGACTGAAAAAATAATTAATAAAATATCTTTTTGACATATTTGTATTATTATAATGTGTAGCATGCACCACCACCACCAAAAACCCTCAGACAATCCAATGAACATTTCCAAATACTTTTGACCTTAATTTCAAAACATCTCTGTTTCCCCCTTTCCAAAACAAGGATGATATCAGAGAGCCAACTAACCAAAACTTGGTCAAGAAAAAGTGGCATTGATGACATTGTTAAGCTGAACAGCACACAAAAAAGCACTTACAGGAATTAATGAGATAGGCTTCAGAGTAGTTTGAAGTTGTAGCAATGTGCAATGGACAAGGCATGGAGTCATATACTGAACAATGGAAAGAAAATTAAAGGTTTTGTCCCTAATCTGTAACTGAATATTAGCTGTTCTGTGCTCTGAGAGAAGAGGAACTCCTCTGCTTCAAGCAAAATTTTATAACTCAATCTTGCAGTAAACAAAGAGTCATTATTTTGTGTGTATGTTTGTCTTGGTTTAACCAACAACCTTACTGCTTGAATCTCTGAATTTATAAATGCTTGACTGTCATAACATGGTTCTTAGTTTTGCAGGGACACAAAACAGAAAAATGAAAGCTCCATTATGGAAAAAGATACAACCATTGCTTTAGAAAGAGGCAGATTTATGGAAAAGAAAAATAAATACAAATGTTTTTAAACTCCTAATTTAGACTGCCATTTGTGGCTTTTATTGTAATGTTAATATTATTCTGAGCATTCCAGTTCTCTATGCATGTTGTTCAATGTGTTCTTTCTATTTTTATTAATTTATAATTTGCTTTCAGTACTTAATGTGTTTGTATTAAACATTTCGTTTCATCTTGGCATATCTTCCATAATGATATTAAATGTAAAAATACATGCATATGGAAAGGGCTGTATTATAAGTAAAATTTCCCAGATAATAGCATATTATTGTTTTAAAAAGTTAGATTTTTATGACTTTTTAAAAGTTTGAAGTACTATACCTGCCATCTACTGGAAGTACAAAGACAATGCATTTAAGTTTTATGCTAACTGTTCAGCCAATAAATGCATCTATCATTCTACTACTCTACTAAGTGACTTTTTTTCAGTAAAAAAATTTAAATTAACTTAAACATGCATTATTTCATTTATTGCTTTATTTAGAAATAGAAGTATTAAGATTTAACTCATGTTTTCAACTCCTCAAAATTATAGATTGTTAATTAATTTTAATTTTAAATTAATCTAAACAATTATTAAGAATCAAGTGTAAGAAAAACCTTTGCCGTCTTTCCTGACCCACTCCACATGACTCCACATGAAATCATCCATTTCATTATATGTACAGTGTGTACAACTGAATGTGGACAGATAATGTTCAGATCC
The DNA here is from genome assembly GCA_013396995.1 of Dicaeum eximium. Classification (NCBI taxonomy): domain Eukaryota; kingdom Metazoa; phylum Chordata; class Aves; order Passeriformes; family Dicaeidae; genus Dicaeum; species Dicaeum eximium. Next base: position 3,257,077 of record VWZP01010904.1, on the reverse strand, counting down.
TTATTTTTATACTTCTTTAGAAAAGAATAGTTATAGTATTTTTAAATTATACTTACATAAGGAAGTGGTTTTGTTGTTATTAAAGTGATTTTATTCTGATGCAGGTCTCATTGTTAAGAGACTGATAAATAACATTAAGTCCATTTTCATATTTTCTTGACTTTTAGTTCTGGTCCCATAAATAACAGTAATTTCTTTCCAGCATGGTCACTTGGGCTGCTTAAAAATCAGAAAAAGTCATTAAAATGTAAAGATGTGTATTAGTCTTTTGTTGCCACTGGATTTGGGACAGTCTGACTAAAATCCCATTTGATTTGGTTTACTAATTCCAAAGTACTTGGAACAGAAAGAAAAAAGATTAGTTACAGCTTCCAAGAAATAAGACTTCCCTAGGTCCATTTTGATATGAGAAACAGTATTTTGCTTGCATATTAGCAACAAAGTCTAATATCAGTTGTTTGGTAAGCTGGGTTTCCATCAGATCAAATTGCAAAGAGGAAGAGAAATAATTGTCTATTTACCTTTTTTAAATCTATAGTTAAACAAACCATGACAGGCCTGAAAGGAAAACAAAGAAGGTCACCAGTTGTCATCGAGGAAGTTTTGCTGAATTCCTAAAAGATTCTTATGGAAATAAACCTTTTCAGCCTGGGAAGGTTCTTTTATAAGACTACAATACTGAATACCTTATAATTTTGGGTGATACTCACTTTTATTGTCCATTATTAGGTACTCTGAGAGTATTACATTCTGAATAATTTATGGTTAAGATTGTCATGCTTTTCTAGAACTATTGCTAAGGAAGAAATTATATATATTTATTCTTCTATGTTTGCTTTCTTTTAGTTTAATTACCTATAACAGTATAGTTTATCACTTTACTAGAGAAAGAATGAATAAGCAGTAAAATTATTTTCAGTCTCCTGAAAATTAAATTTCTTCTTCCTCACACTGGGATAGGAAATATTTGAAATATGTATGCCATTAACAGACAGAGTTGGACAATAGTTACTCTCACTGGAAAATATAAATGCTTTAGGCAAAGAAGATCTTGAACTTTTGCCTTCTGTTTGAACTGTATATATGCTAGTTTAATTTTGGAAACATACACAGGGCCTGGATTCTATATCAGTTATTTTCTTATTGAAGTAATATTTATTTGTTTATTAAAATAAACTCATTTATTGTGAATTATAAATGCATTTTAATAGAGTCATTTACTAATAAAATATGCAGACCCTCTTTTGAATAGTGGCAAACTCTCTTAATCTGAGAGCTGCAGTTAGACCCCATGCTGAGGCTGGGATTGCTCTGTGCAAAGCTAACCACATGCACCTAAACATCTGTAAACCATAGACATCTAGGATACCTTTTCCATGAATGTTTTGTGCATGCTCCCCTGATGACCTCTAACTCCTAGCTCCACTGTAAGGTATTCCTTAGAATTTTAGTACAAGTAATCCTAAGGCTGCTAGGCTTCTCAGTATGAGCTATACTCTTTTTTACCTTTTTTTTCTCTGCACATCCTGGGAGAAAGATAAATCACATTAGCAGTCTTCATATTTTCCAGAAATATTTTTTCTCTCTCTCTTTGACTTACAGAAGAGAAGAAAAAGTTGAAGGGCAATAGAAAGGATTTTGTTTATGGATGTTTTCCCCAGATCTCCATAGCTTGAGGGCAGACCTGGTTAACCATTACCAGTTTAAATTAAACACTTCACATGCATAATGAAAAACAGGTTTCTTATGTGGCTGCTGAAACAGAATGGTTCCTTTATTCTCTGTGTGCTTTGATAGTATTCCAAATTCATCTTTCTGCATTTAGATAGGTTAAATGGTGCCTGAAGGATGTTTTGCACATTATTACAAGCAGTGATGTGGGTAGTCCACAGCAAAAGACGAAATATTAAAATACTGTTTTCTTTTTTAAGGAAAATATCATCCCAAGTTTAATATCCCTGTGGAGCAGAAATATGCTCATTCTATATTTCAGAGCTGCATTTTACTTTCTGTCAGGCAGATTTCTGTGCTATTGTCTTCCCCACAGATGTGCATCTTCTGCCACCTACTAGAAAAAGGCCTCACCACTATCTATTCAAGTGATTCTCCACAAATACTCTGTAAAGGTTCTGTAATCACTTTGTTCCATAAATGCCTGAAGTTACTTTTTCATCATGGAGACCTACTGTGCGAGATGTTTCCAAGCATGCAAGGGTCTTACCAGTTAGATTTATTGAAATCAGAGGAGAAGCAAAACAAAATGCTTCCATTACCTTCATGCATGCAAATTTTTATTTCTTCTGAACTAAAATAAACTGTGTGTCTTTTGATGGAGTGAATAGTTTTTTTCCTTTCCTTTCAGTATCCTAGTTTGCCCTTTGGGGTTGGATTCCAGGAAGAAATTCAGTAGAAAAAAACCACAGTTTTGGTTTTATGCTGTCTACCTATAATACTGTAATTCTCAATGTGTTTTGCTAAGTTACTTAGCCTATTAATTAAAAAGAAAAAAAAATTATTTCTTGAGGTTACCATAGATGAACTCTTTTTTAAAATTTCTTTTTATTTCAAGGAGTTGTCTAATAATATTCCCTAAATAAGTATTGTTATTACGAAATGTAAGTATCAGAACAGCATGAAGATCATCAATGTTAATGTTGCTTTCTTGAGTAAGAATTTGGGGTAGTGTTACAGGATTTCCTATTACCATGTCAGGTTAGTGATAATCCACCTTTTTTTCTTTTTCCTTTTTGCAGAGGTTTTCTGTCTTAAACCTTCACAGGACAGAAAGAAGAGATTATTGGTATCTTTTTTTAATAGAGGAAGTTAAAAATTGAAAATTGATTCATTCATAAAGGTGTTCTACTAGAATGATCTCTTTATTTGCTGGAATGTATGATCACACTATTTTATAAATTGAAATACCTGGAAGAGCCTTAAGATCACACTGCTGAGAAATCTGCTACCTGCACTGCATGACTTCTTTCCTCATCCTTGGCTGAAGATCTGAAAACTCTTCTGAAAGTTAAGAAAATACAGAAAGATACTTAAAACGGAGATTGGTCAAATTAAAAAGAAAAATAAAACAAAATCTAACAAAACAGAAATGCTACTTTTAAAATATTCCTTTCTATGAGATGATAAAAGGGTAAAATCATATTGATTGCATGCACACATTTCACCAACTGGAGGAGTTGATAAAGGATCAAAGAAAATTAATGATTGCTAAATAATTTTTGGAATTAGCAATGTTATCCTGGAACAGCTGCATTTACCTGGTTAATAAAAGAGCATAGGCAGAGAAGTGAGAAGAAATCAGATGGTTATGGCTGATCACAACATGAAGCCTGTATGCCCAGACTTTGGGCACACCAGTTAATCTTTTCTAAGCTCCAGCTTTGTACTATCTGTGATGATGATATTTTTCTTATCTGTCTGGATTTTCTGGGGGAAGTTTGTGGTAAAAAGTTCTATATGGGAATTGCAAACAAAAATTTAAAAAATGTTTTGCATCTTTAGCCAAATAAGAAGTAGCAATCTTTTATCTCATACATTTCATTTCTGTCTAAAGTATTTTTTAAAAATTAAGCATAAAAATACTACTTGGATAATCATATTTTGAGTAAATAATTTACCTGTCTGTGGTCTTATTAATCACTACCTTAATTGCTATCCAAAATTCCTGTTTCATTTAAGCTGATTATTCATTTAAGGTATTTAGTAATGTGTGTCACTTACTACCAAAAAATAAAGAGGAACCTAATTTTTTCTGCAAGTTGTATCTGGTGTCCTAGAAAACCAATTCCTTCTTCAAAAAAAAAAAAGGTTTCATAAAGAAATAAGATTTCTTTCAGCAGTACTGTATGTAAGATGAAGGACACTTTCCATCTCTATATTTTGTTGGGTACCTAGGAATAATACACCCAGCATCTGAGCTACATGTGAGCTTTTACAGAGAAACGCCTAAACAGAGTAAAAAGATCATTAACAGCCCAGACTCAATCTTCTTTATGCAGCTCAGGTATCACATGAGTAATTTGCTGCCCATAGCTTTGAGAAGCACAAATATAAAAGCTACAAGAGACAGGATAATGGTATCTTGGTGATTATGCTCTTTTTCTAACTACTTCCAAGGCTTTTGCTTTCAGTTCTGCCTTAACAAAAAGATGAGCCTGAAAACAAGCCAGGTCCTTATTAAAAGCATAACATTTCCTAGCATGTCTAGAAAAAAAAAAAAAAAAAGTCTTGCTGTTCAGATGTCTGTCTTTTGGCAGATTTACAAGGTGTTTATGTATAGTAGATTTGATCCCATGGACAAATGCTGAATTCTTTGCTTAATTCCCAAAGTGTTAAGAAATTATGACTAAAAGAAGTTCTTGGTAATAATAAGATTGAATTCTCAGTAACAACACTTTTCAGGATCAAAAAAGGTGGAGCTTTTACCTTATTACAATAAGCATATTTCACAACCACAGCTGGAAGGGCCAGCCAGTGAGGAGAAGTGTTACATGCTACATCAGTCCAAACTTTAACACACTATTGGTCTAGCAAACATCTAACTTATCACTATATTTTATTCTGACATATGCCCAGTAAGTAGTGGGATAAGATCATGAATTCCAGACAAGTAGCTGCTATAACTAGCTTTGTTATATACAGGGATTTATTACAAGTGTCTGCTGAAATGATTTTATATCATGGTAATTAAACCAGGATCAGCTGTAAATGTTTCATCCAGATCCTTTTAGCTAAGAAGAACAATACTTCAGGGACTTACATTCTAAGCAGTCTGGATTTCAGTAAGTATATGCATGTTTGAGTGAAATAATTCCGAAAGGGAGGACATGTGAAATGTATTAATCCTGGAATGTACTGCTTTTGCTTGTTTGCCATCGTCTTTCCTAAGTATCTTTGGTAAAGGTTGCAGAAACCTTGGCCTAATCTGATGGTTAAATAGGTACTTGGCACAATGAACACTCAGAACGACATAATGGAGAGGTTATAATGTAATTTACACTAGAGGTTTGCTACAGTTCTAAATTGCAGGGTTAATATTTTCCATGTTTTAATGTTTATTATTCTGTAAAGACAAAAAAAAATCTTTTAGATATTACTGTTCTCATATAGTAACCCAAGTACCAGCTTTTCATCCATTTGGTAAACTTGAGCTTCTAGTGTAGCACTGCAGTTAATGAAATGGAGAATCCTCTCTGGAATACCTAATTATTTTTGAAAACTCATACATGAATCTGAATTTTCAGACATGGATTTTCTCCTGACATCTTTTTTACAGTATTTCTTTCGTCTTATTGTTGTCTATATGCCTACACATAATGATGTAAACTATTAACATCTTCAATATACAACTTTTAAATCTTAATAGTTTTAGCACCACTTAGAAAAATATGTGGGGAAAAAAGCATTCAAATGCTTTCATTGTAAGACAGTTTTGGTATTTCAAAGAAAATTCACAGAGAAATGCACAATAGAAATGGCCACTAAGACAACATGATTTCACCACACTTTTATACCATTATATTTCTGTCAAAAACTAGTATCCTTTATCATGAAAACAAATCAAGACTCTCTTCCTGTATATCATTAAATGTTTGTAGAGAATCTCAGTATTTAAAACATTTGTTTTTTCTGTTTTCTTGTATTGATAAAAAACAAACGGCTACAAAAGAAATGGAAAACAGAAGGGGTCCTGGCTAACAAGCATATGTAAGACTCAAAAAATACTAGCTTCATAAACCTTCCCTTTATAGTATTTACTGAAAAAATCATATCAGTAAATTATATCTAAGACAATGTAAACTATTCTGCACTTCTTCCTTCCTCTGGTGACCCTAAACTTTTCAAGATTTAGTCAGTGTGGTTGATAGAAAAGATTCCTGCTCCTCTCCCCTCTAACACCATTCCTTGACATCTACATTTATCTGTGTAAATAGACACACAGTAATGGTTACAGCATACTATTCTGTGTTCTGCTGTGATAAGAATCCACAGAAAGCCCAAAGTCTTGCTAACCAAAAAAAAAAAAAAAACCCAACCAAAAACAAACCCACAAAACAAAACAAAAAAACCCCAATATCTCAGCTTAATCTACTCCTCCCTGTATGATTTTCCCTGGTGTGATGCTGTGGATGTCTCTACCAGTTTCTCAGTAAAGCCAGTTGATGGTTTAGAAGCAGCTGAAAATGTGCTCTGTTGAGAGAAGTGGATATGTTACACAGGTCTTTCTGTTACTGCCTGTGAAAGGATTACTATTATCATTACTATTATTGTTGTTGTTGTTGTTTTGTCTGTTTATGGTTCTCTAAATGTCTTTAGACTGTAAGTGCAATTGTCTTGAGAAGCAGGAAGAAAATACTAACTGATCTCAGTGAATTAAATTGGAATTTGGACCTTTTGTGAAAATGCAGATTATGTTTCTCTTAAAAAGTACTTTTATGGCAGGAAGAACATAGTTGCTTGGTGACAAGCTATTGGTCTGAGAAGGCAAAGGTATAGTCAAGATAAACAAAGCTGTGTAGTTAATTAAAAGTATACCCAGCAATCATAACTCACAGCTGCTACTATTAAAATTACAGTGTCTTCTGAAAAATTTTAAATCTTTTGAAAAGGCTGATGTTTTAGAGGTAGCACATTTCTTCTTATAGCCTGCATCATCTGATGACCTTTACAATCTTTGTGATCTTTTCTAGATTGATATAATTTTAAACAGAGATATTTTTATTTAAAAGTTACAGTTAGAAATGACGAGGCTCATAATAAACCCAGACTTCAAAACTAGGATTATACATCTAGAGACATTCACCACAAACTCAGTCATCTTGGGAATTTTTCTTCTGTCCAAGAACTGAATACTCATCAACACCTTTCTTATAAACTATACTGAGTAACAGATTAAAAGTACAAGGACTAAAGTGAGTTAACTTCCAACAGTTGATGGCACCACTTACAACATTTATTATAACCAATGTTGATTTGTTCTAAAAATACTCAAAAAATCCACCAGGCTAATATGTCACTAGTGTCTAAAATTATAAAACTTACTAATAATTGTACAGTCAATTGTACAGTCACAGGCTAAATGGTTAGGGTTTAGAGTTAGGGTTAGGGTTGGGTTGGGTTGAGTTAGGGTTAGGGTTAGGGTTAGGGTTAGGGTTTGGAGGTTAGGTTAGGTTTAGTTGTACTGAAATTTCATCTTAGTTTTTAAATATCTGTAAATATTTTGTCATAACCACTTTATATTTCAGCTATAGCAGTTTGCTATTTCTTTTCTTAACCCGTGCAAGTCACAAAATTTACTGTGCACTTTCAGTGTGAGAGGAAACAATTGGATTTGCAATGAGAAATACAGGCTGGAGTTTGCAAGTGAATTCCCTGAAATGTAAACTCTTTTATATATGGTAAACTAGGTCCCAACCTCTATGTCAAATGTCGCTGTGAATTATAATAATTGCAATTTATGGTAAAGCCTAGAGTAAGGTTTGAAACGTGTCAGCACATATCATGAAGTAGAAATAAATTACAGCTTGTCAAAATTGACAGATTTCTGTTAGGTGCTTTCTTTCACTTTGACTGCATCAGACCTTTATACACCCAGCAATTAACTTTATTTCCATTAATATTCAGCAGTGTTGACAAGACTGACACAGTAAGACTCAGTTTGTATAAAGCTAAAGACAGTTTGATGTAGATTTATTGTATTGTCTCATAATTCACTGTTGAGAGGTAGATCTCTATAAATGAAGAACAAAGCTATTGACTCTGGTGTTGACTTACTGTGCCAAAAAGGATTCTGGTTTTCTGTTTCTCAAGGTACACAGATTTTTGTTTGGAAATAAACAGTAATTTTATCTAAAGTCTTAGTAAAAATAATATTAATAAAGTGGCATCATCCTGTTTATCGTTTCCATATATTCTCTGGTTCCCTAGATCTTCTGATTCTATATAATGTTAAATAAGGCAAAACATGTATTAGAAGTATGGTTTTAACTACTCTCAGAAAATAAAATGTGTACACTTCTTCTACTCTTGCTCGGTTACTGCCTCACAAAAGGAAAAAACAAGTTTCCAACTAAAGTGGGAAAATAACTCCTGAAATAAAAAAGTCCCACCAGTTGGTGTATCCATGCTATATTACAACAAGGAGCTAATCATGACAGAGAGCAGGTTTCCCAGTGTTTAAAAGAAGCTTTACAGATGTTAAGAGATTTAACAGCTGCTGTGTTTAGGTTTATAACATTTACTCAAACCACACTTACAGATTTATTGGTGCACTGTTGAAGCTATTACACAGACGCAAACTTTAAATTAAAATACATATACAGGCTTTCATTTATAATACTTTACTTTCATAGTATCTTTTATGGAAAAATCAGGAAGGTCTAAATCAACCCTTACCTCAGGCATTTCAGCTAGATAAATTAGATATTACATTACAGTAGTTGAAAAAGTGACTGTACAGTAGTTGAAAAAGTGACTGCTGAAGATGTTCATGCTTGAATGTGACAACCTTTCTCAATGGGGTCTCTGAATGGGATTAAAACACTAAGAATTCATACCAGCATTGCCTGTAACTTTACGCTTTTTTCTTCCCTGTTTTTTCACATTGAATCTGGAGACTTGACAGTGTGGGTCACTGCTGTATGATAACCCTTCTATAGCTACTTCAATATAATGAGATTGCAGCACAGCTAAAACAATGAAAGTTTGACCCAAAATGTCTTATAATCTCAGTAGATGTGCACAGAATAACAGAAGTGAAAGTGAGTTGCTTAGAGGCAAATTCTCATCTCACAAGACTCTCTGATAAATGAAAGCCCTGACCATCCAATGAGTAAAGCAGGACAACCTTATTGCTATCACAAATCTTGTCTTTGGGCTTTAAGGTCTCATTTTGTGTCTGCACTTTGATAATGTAACTTAAATGTACACTTAAATGTAACTTGTTCTTAAATGTAACTTTATGTGTTGAGTTCCTCTTTGGGTCCAACCTCTCTGTGTCTTTTAGAGATTACCAGGAACAGAAAGACAGAAATATTAAGCACTGGACAAACCAGAGAATCAGAATGGGTCCACTCTTACTTCTATGGGTCCACAAGCAGGGTCACCCTGGTGCACATGACACAGGATTGCCTCCAGGCAGTTCTGGAATAACGCCAGTGAGGGAGACTCCAGAATTTCTCTGGGCAATCTGTTCTAAATGCACAGCTAGGAGAAAAAAAAAAAAATAAAAAAAGAAAGATGGGTTGACTGGACTAAACTGCTCTTAAATTCTCCATATTGTACTGGTTGTTAGAGTAGTCCTTCTAAACCTTGCACAGCATATTCAGTGCATCTTTTTATAAATGTCAGAATAGTGCTGCCAAAAAAAAAAAAAAGCTATGAAGGAAGAGGACCTTCATTTGGATTTTGCTCTATTAGCAATATTATAATAATAGTGTAAACATTAGAATATACAGTGTGATTCTTCAAGAGTATCATCAGGAGTTATTCAGGCTTTCCCAAGCTCATGAACATTAAACCTTCATCTACGTTTGTATGTTGATTCTAAAGCACTTAGACTATTAGATTTTTTCTCAGATTTTCCAGCTCTCATCCTGTCTTTCAGGATTTGAATGATCAGCTTTCTAAATGTATTTGTTTCCTTAACTACAGCACCAGCCTTAGGGAATATTTTTGTGAGAATTGTCTACCTGGCTGCTTTCTTTCCAACATTGAGGTAACTACAAAGTAACAAGACAGACCTTTTTGTCACTTTGTTCCTGCTGCTTGCTGTTATGCAACTTGTTTCACCTTGTAACTTGTTTCACCTGTAGAATGGTAACGTTCTTATTTTCATGATTTCCTACTGCCAGTGGTTGGGTATGCCTATTGCAAAAAGTCATCACCAAGATCTTTTAATCTATTCCTCATGACACTCCTTTATCATCAGGATATTGTTGGGTATAATTTTTTTTTTTTTTAAGTGGCAAACTTATAAGCTGTAACTTAGTTAAATTTCATAAACCAAAAACTGGCTGCAAGCCTGGAAACACTGAAACTTTTGCCTAATTGGAATCAACTGCTTCTCTGTTTATACTGGATTACAATGTTATTGGCTCAATTTAGTTTGTGGGAAATAAATTGTTGATGGTTTGGCTGAGCAGCTGTAACAATGAAAAAATGCAAAAAAAAAAAAAAAAGAAGAAGATAACAGGCACAGCCTGTTTAGCATTGCTAAAGCCATTAACATTATCATGGAGAAATGGCTTAATGCCAAAAGAAGCTCATTTGGACAAGATGGAAGAGAAGAATTGTGGAATGTTACTGAACGTGCAGATGCAAAAGATATGTTTACACTGTTGCATTGGCCCACTCCCTGTTTATTGCCAGGGTCCTAATCTACCATTGTTCATGCTGCAGAGATGTTAGTGCGTGTGCAAGCTCCCTTCTGGGATGAATTAAATATTTCTTTTGAGGGGAAATCCTACCCATGTGATTCCTGTGGCCATAGAGTATCCTGATTTCTTAACCCCTCTATGTGCACCAAGAATGTAAGACATGCTAGCTGCCCTTAAAGGACCTCTTTGTATGGGTTTGGAGAGATCTTATTTCTAAGAGTATTAAACCCATATGCCCATTCCTTGAGTAATATTATAAGTCTCCATCAACCCCAGCAAGGAAGAACTTTTAACAGCTTACTAAAGGAGGCAGGTTGGCTTCTTCTTTTCCTCTCCATCTCATCAGTACTCACTAGGACTCTATTTTCCTGCAGTCCATCCAAGTTCTACAGGAACAGGACCACTGATCTCAAGGCTCTGCCTTCTGAGTTAAGCCCATATACACTTGCCAGTAGCTGTTATGTCTTGGACCTCCTTTGCTAATTCATCTCCAGGACTGCAAAGCAATAGATGTAACTGGGCTTAGTCAGTCACTTAGACATTTGCAAAGTTTACTCAGGGTTGGCTATGGGGCATCTGTTGCGTGTCACACACATCGCTCTCTGAACAGCAGTGCAGTACATCATGTGTTAACAGGCATATCATGTCATCAAACACTTCCAAGAATTGGTGTACTAGTTTGGTTTTTTTTTTTAACTCCACTTACTGATAGTGGAAACGCTTGAGGTCTGAATGTTGTAAGACTAGCTATTATAGTAAAATGCAAGATTTGCCATTATTAGGCTGCCTACTATAAAACCTGCTGACAGAACAAGGAAAGGGCAAGAGAAATCTTTCTCACCCAGGGTAGGAAGGTCTGGGACAATAATTGAGACAGAGGTGGAGAGATATCTGCAGAGAGCTCAGAAAAAAATTACTACCTGTGTGGAGGTGGCCTGAAGGGCAGTGTGATCATTCTTCTCCACGGCATAAAATCTTTGTTAAGGCAAGCTGGGCCAAGTGGTACAGATGGCTTTGAATGCAAGGGTGCCAAAGCCATCCCTGAGGACCCACCCTCCTGCTGCCAGGCAGGACACCTGACATCTCCCCCTAGACATTGTAGATTAAATATTTGAATGGAGTGCAGGTCTCCCTCTGATGGAAAATGATAGTTTTTCAGAAAAATAGGGGTGTTATGTATCTGACAAGAGTGTGGTAAACCGAGAACTATTTTGGACTATTACTGACTGTGGAAAAAAACAAACAAACAAACAAACAAAAAAAAAAACCAACTCAAAAATCAATAACAAAACCAAAAAATAATCTACATCTCTGGCTTGAGCTTTCAGTAGAGGAAAATCAGACACCCATACAACAGGACATACGTGCTTTGCTTTGCTTCAGTATTGACGCAATGGTATATTCAGATTTCATAGGTTTTAACCTTAACCTTAAAAAGAAACCCAAGCTGTTGAGGTTCTTTCAAAGCAAAACATAAAGTAATGCAAACTGTGTTTGCAGACAGACTGAAACCATGACTGCAATGTATGAGCATTTCCCATCTGTCATTAACCTCATTGTGATATTTAGCTCTAAAGCCCGATGATGTTCTGTTAGCAACCATATTCACTGTCTTAGGAGTGATTATTTTAGTGTACATACCACAGAAGGAAATGAGGCAAAACTGTTGGGATATATGAAGATTTTTTTTCATTGAATAAAATATAGAGGGAATGAATGAATTAGGAAAGAAACAAACATTTAAGTAATTGAGAAAATATAATAGCAGGAAAATAAAAAAATAACTAAAAGTGTAACTTTTTAAATGGACCCATTTCTCACAGGGATCTTGCATAAAGGCACTGCACAAACGTAACAACAAAAAACCAGTCTGATATTTTCCTCAATCACTAGGCTTGTTGCTGATATCATGAAGTGTTTCACTAGGAATTGAGAACAAACCTGAATTCATCTGTAGTTCACAGGAAACTCAACTATGCCCTTAGAGAACATTTAACATTCTTATCCTAGTCTATCTGAAACAATAACACTGCAACAAATCTTAGGTTTCTCCCATATAAATTAATGTCTGTGAACTCTGATTTTGATTCATCAGATGCTAACACTATTAATTGCTCGTATGGTGAAAGATGCAGAAGATATATTTATCAATTTTTTTTATCCATGCAGGAGAGACCTGCCATTCACTCTGGGAATTCCACCCACCTAAGCAAAAGTATTAGAGAAAAGGCACTGAAGAAAGCTTAGGAAGTGAAGGGAAAGTGCCTCCTTTTAGCTCTCTTCAACTTCCTCAGGAGGGGAAGTGGCGAGGGGGGCAACGTTCTGTTCTCCCTCGGATCCAGTGACAGGAAATGTGAGAATGATTCAAAGCTGAGCCAATGGAGGCTTGGACTGAATAACAGAAACCATTACTTTACCAAGAGAGTGGTCAGACACTGAAGAGGCTTCCAAGGCAGGTGGTTGATGCCCCAAGTCTGTCAGTGTTTGAGTCCCCCGGGCAATGCCCTTAATGCTGTGCCTTAACTGTTGGTGACTCCTGGTCTGGTCAGGCATGTGGGCTAGGTGATACTGTAGAACCCTTCCAACTGAAATAGTCTATTCTATCCTATGTTGGGATGTTCTGGGATTTTCCTGTTTTTCTGAGACATTTCCTATTTTCTTAACTGCTAGAATTCCTAAATTCAGATTTGGGCATGGCACTGAAATAGATACACCCATTTACCCAGATGAGAACATAAATAATAGATATCCATCCATTTTCAGGTGTATCAGCTGCAAGTATGACCAAGAATACACAGTGCTTGGGTAACACAGTGATTAAGTGATCAATTTTCATTGCACATTTTTTATTGGACAGATTTTTTACAAACCATGGGGAAGCTTTTTAATTTTACTGACTAGCATCACAGCTTCTTTTCACAATACATGTAAAACAGGAAAAAAAATTGGAGAAGACAAATGGTAATAAAGGTGTGACCAAGAAATCTGAGTCTTTACTTCAAATACCACTTTGAACATTTTTTGATTCCAAATTCTAGTGGATAATTTGCCAACAAAAATGTCCACTTTCAAAGCAGGAAAGTGTAGGAACACCACTGTAGGAACAAGGGTACACAATCAGATAAATTAAATGCATTTTTCTAACACCTTCTCACTAAACTGATTTAATTGGCTATAATTGAAAATTCCTGGTTTTTTAATAACTTGTATTGAGATGTACTTTATGTGTTGGTTCCCATGCCTGTGCATTTCAGCAGCTCAGTGATAAGTCTCTAACATGACACTGTCACACTAAGGATTATTGGAAAAAAGGAAAAAATCAGGTCAGACATCATGAAACCCTTCCTCACTTGTATCCCCTTCTCCCTTCCTTCCTCTTCAGGCAATTAAAATGCCCTTGAACTTACTAAATAAATATAATTATTTAAATATCTATATCCAAACTGCTTGAAAAAGACATTCAAATCAGGAAACTGCAGATAGATGCTAAATATTCTGTGAAGATTTAATTATTTAATCTATTTAAGAAATTGTTACTTGGGGCAAAAGTGACACCTTGCCTGCTCATTATTTACTTTTACAGCTTCAACTATGCAATTGACAGAACCCTAAACAGAATCTGGTCTGGATATTCTGTCAAATATTTACTTAAAATTCTTCAGCCCGCTGGGATGCTCAGCTTTGTAAAACCATGTTTTTTGTTAGAACTAGTTTTGACACAGAGAGGATTCATACTTGCTAGGTGGGACGTGTAAGAAAATCAAAACCAAAACACAGTGTGACACAAATTATTTTTGTGGCCCTCCTCTGGACCCACTGCCATGGGTCCACAGTCTTCTTATGCTGGGGCTCCCAGAGCAAAGTGGAGGGGCAACATCCCCTCCTTCACCCTGCTGGTCACACTGCTTTGGATGCAGTGCAGGATAAAGTTTAATGGAAACACTAAATACTATGTGCTGGCTTGCTCAGGAAGTCATTTAAGGATGTGCAAGCAAGTAATGTCATAGATAGGTCTTTGTAACTTTTGACCACTTGGCAAAACATGAAAACTCATCACCTGCCTCTTATGTTGTCTTTTAGTGTATCATATGATTACAAAAAGTAATTACAGTAGATTTTCAGAAAAAAGTGCAGAGTGGTACAAAAGAATCTTGCTATGTAATTTGAATGTTCTGATTGATGTTAAATATGATGTATCTGCGTATAAGAATAACAAGCTAGTAAATTATGTCGACTCTGCAACCAATCTCTACAAGTTCTGTTTCGTGCTTGCTTTATCGAAAATATTTTTTTAAGTAAACTTCTCCACAAAGGAGTAAAAAATGTAATTTGGGTACATTGTATTCTTAGAGATAAGAAAAATGACAAAATCTTAGGAGTTTTAATTCTTGCAGCAGAAATTTATGATGATGCAGTTAGAGTTTGCTGATGGGATTTTTTTTTTTCTGCGTGCTCTTCTGTAACCATACAGCAAGCACAATAGAATTACTTCTATTCTATTGAATATGCACTTTTGTCAAATGTTAATAGAGAGGGTCAAATTCAATCAATGTAAGAAGCTTTAGGTCCAATGGATTTCAAGGATCCATTCAGTTTTCTAGCAGAAAGATAGGAATCTCACCTTGGCCTTGCAACAGCATTAGGATGTTTTTGTTCA
The DNA here is from genome assembly GCA_013396995.1 of Dicaeum eximium. Classification (NCBI taxonomy): domain Eukaryota; kingdom Metazoa; phylum Chordata; class Aves; order Passeriformes; family Dicaeidae; genus Dicaeum; species Dicaeum eximium. The sequence goes on along the minus strand of VWZP01010904.1, from coordinate 3,242,029 downwards.
AAACTTTGTGCTTAAAAAAGTTGTCTGAATTCAAACTGTCACATCTTGAGATCTGTTCAATTTTCCTCTTTTTGTCACCTACTTTTTCTCCTCTTCAAGGCATACACAATGGGAACAATGGCTGGAACATGAGAAAATTTGAGCTAGGATTTCAAAATGATGAGACCAAAGTGAATCCGTCAAAACAAAAGCTTTGAGACCAAACAAAACACATTGCAAGCTTGGTAATGAGTATATGCTGTTATGAATAATTACTGAGAATTCTCTGAAGCTGTATAGACTGTGTTTCATGTTTGCTGTTGTGAGTTGTGGATAACAGCAGGACCTCTGACATTGCATTAAGCTGACACATTTGTTAAGCCATTGTTTACCAACTGTCCTTCATCTCACAGCCAATATGAACCCAGTGTGATCATCAATAGTTGTGTGTAGTAATATGCTGGATTTGCATTTGAATCCTGCACAGACTTTATAAAATTTTTAATAAACTTAATATTGTTTGTCTTTCTGAGTATGAGAATTGTTTATCTGACTGACCATCTACAGCCAAACACCTTTTAAGATTTCTTGACCGGAATCAATCTATTGAAACTTAATTTACAGTTCTGAATCACAAAGACTTCTTTTTAACAGGGATGTAAATCAGATAAAAATGAGAGCAACTGGAGTTGAAATGGAGATGCATCAGAGAGTAAATTATCTGCTTTTCTGCTTAAACTGAACAATGAGAATTTTTCTACATCAATTTATACAGAAAAATATTTAGCTATGGGAAAAAAAGAAGACACAAAATATTCTGAAGGTGGTAATAAGTAAATTCACTGTAAACAAACAACATTGAAAAGAATAAAAGCAATAGAAGTTCAAGTATTTAACTGAGTTCTGAAGCAACTGTAAGCACTCAGCAATATCTTGGGTATCATGACAGACACTGCTGTGTAAACCTTATCTAGTATAACGTTCTTCTTTCATATATAAATGGTAAAAAATTGCTAACAACAACATTTGAAAGATAATTCAGGTTTAGCTCAGACATCTAGTTTTCTGTTTCCTAAATTTGTCCTCAACATTTCCCTTTATTTTAATATGATGCTGCATAAGATTTTACCTATCAATAGAAAGACCATCAAAATGTTGTAAGTAACATTTCCATGCTGTGTAACATTTCCACTCATGACACATCTATGTTTGTGTGGGTGGATTTCTTGTCAGAGTTGGCCTTAATGTGGCTATAAATATTATCTCAGATTGGCTGTCATTTAATGAATCAGTAATCTGGTGATTTTTAGAAGATTTTAGCTTCTCTGAATCCATAGCAGCATACCTTTAGAACAGTCTTTTGAGTGACGCTGAATGAGGACACCAAATGTGTTAAGACTTGGAATTTATGGTTTGCAAGTTGATAAAGGATGATGAATTTATGAATGGTAGATGACAGAGGGAAGAATCCCTTCCTCCAGTAAGAACCCCTTGCTATGCAAAAGTTACAGGTCTGAAGTCACTGTACCTACAGTGGGTAACTGTACTTAGTGTTGTCTACCCAGAAACTGCAGAGTGCTTTGTTAACACTGTGTGTTGTATTTTGACACAAGTGTTGAGAGCTCTAAATATATGAATTGTCTGTGTTAGCACCATTAACATAGAATATTCAAATCTGTGACACTTTCTATAAGAATGAAATCTTGCAGAATTGAAAATGGGATACTACAGAATCTCAGTTGTTGGTCCTTTAAACTTCTTGCTGTCTTTCTACATGTACAGAAGTATGAAAAATTTAGATATCTGCAAATCAGTCAATCATTTTTTAAAGATTTACTTCAGTGGGGGAATTCCCCCATTATTGCAAAAGGACAGAAATTTTTCTTGTTTTTTTTTTAAATCATACACAAAAAGATCAAAACTGATCCACGCGAAACAGGTTCCTGTGAGTATCATTATTTTATTTTATAGATTCCAGAAGATTTTAATAAGATTCTAAGGGCAGTTCCACTTCCTTATTTGACAATGTGGACCATAGTTAAGGTTTATTTTACCTATTAGCTAAAACAGGAAAGCAAGTTAGTGTAGAAGTATTGACAAGCAGCCTTAGAGAAACGTGTATGTGCTGGAGAGGCTTAAAATCAATGGTGAATGTGCATGCCATCCATTACATTTCTATTTATTGTGGAATGGTTTCAGACCATGATAAAACTTTTTTCAGACTTACTCCTATCTGATCCTAATCTCTAAATCAAGGAATTGAATATACTATGAAAGATATTCTTTTGCAAACATGGCATGCTGTTTATCAGTTTAATTATTTTTCTTTCATATAATTTTATTTTATCCTACCCTAGAACTTAATGATGAACAATAAGATTACAGATCTTTGATTTTTGCTGACTTTTAAAGAAGCTAGAATTTTTAAAATAATAATAAATAAAAGTTTACCGGACCACTGTGAATGAAATCTGACTCAAGAAACATCAATGTTTGAATAACTCAGGGAAAGCAAACCCAGACAGATAAACTTAGAGGGGTTTTTTTTAATACTTTCAGCATTATTTTACAATACTTCAAGTAAAACTCAGCCCAATGAAAAGGAAAGGTGAGGTTCTAGAAGATGAGCTACATATGTAATTATTTCACCAATTGCACATATAAGTATTACTGGAATCTAAAATCAGAAAGGAATAAAATATAGTTTATTCACTGACCAAAAAGTGCAGATAAAAATCTTTTGCATGATACAGATGTACCTCCCAAGCACTATCATTGAACAAAAGATAGCATGCTAATCACAAGAGCTGTTTGCATTAGTAGACTTATAAACCATGAGCATGGCCACCACAAGCTTTGAAGGCACAGATCATCAATTATTGCACTAATTGTTTGTTCTGCTTGTGTCTCAGGCTAAAAGAAAAGAGTCACTGAAGCAAAAATGAGACACAGAGAATTACAACCTCAGTGACAGTTCAGTTTCACCATCTCATTATTCATTAGTTGTTTTGCTGTGCGTGTGTGACTTTAAGTTGGGTGGACTCATGTATTCTCAAAGATGCACACTGTGCAACACTGGAGAAATCATTATGTACATTATTCTGCAACTCCAGGCATGAAAGCTTTTTCTTAAAGTTCTGCCAGCTTCTTTCTTGGCTTTTGTTTCTAACACAAGTAAGAAATACCAGAGGTACCAATTTTGGGGTTTGGGTATCTCTATTTAGATTTGAAATCCAGGTTTTAGCAAGCACATTTCTAGGAGGAAAATACTTCCATTTGAACAAGTGCATCTTCTGACACAACTTAGAAAAAGGATTTTTTTTTTCAAGCCATAACTCACTCATCTCTCTGAAAATGACCCAATTGCAGTATCTTAAGGGTAGGATTGCCCAAATAAAAGAGTGGCCTAAGAAAGCATAGCATTAATAGCAGAAACTTCCTTGATCATGGCCAAGAAGAATAGCGTGCAGACATGAAATCTAACATTCACATAACATATTTAAACCTTTTTCTAATGTTATAAAATAATTTTCACGCTATGATACATTATAAACCTTATAATATATACTAAATATGTAGAAAAGCAGCAACGGTGCTCTAGACTTGTCTGATTTTCTATCTCATAGGTAGAGAACTATGGTCCTTCACAAGCAGTGCATCATCTTGACTCCTAGCTTCCATCATTGTTTTTAAAATTGTACTTCAAATCCTACAGATTTTTTTTCAATTCCCAAAAAATGTGTCAATTAAATTAGGTCTTTAAGTATACATACTTAACTCTGCAGTATCTATTTCAATGATTATGATAGCAAGACCAAGAAGTTTATGGGAACTCCTCTGTGAGAGGCTCTTGCCCTCTCAAAAAGGATATTTTGTAAAAATCAACTACTCTTCTTGCCTACTTTTATTAGATGACTGAATGTCTGAATTTTAAGAGTCAGTGTGATACTTCTGTATATAGAATCTTTTTAATTGTCCCTTCCCAGCAGTAAAAACCCTTGCTTAAATAACATCTAAAAAACATAAGTTCTATCATATTCAAATTGTATTCAGCTTCCAAAGTGTGAAGAAAATATGTTCTTGCCTCTAAGATCTTCTTGTTTCCTTGCAGAAATTTCTTTAAAATTAATTTTTAATTTAAAGAAAAGATACAGTATTGCAAATACGCAAAAATATTATAGTCATTTGGTTTTCAATTAATATTCAACAATTATATAAAGATTTTTAAAGTGCAATTCTTTGAAATTTTCTATTCAATATATAGAATTGAATTCTGATTGTACAGGTCTAACTATGGATTACATAAACCTTTTCATGTATAATTTACATTAAAATAATCCAAATAAAAGACATACTGGTGACCTATGAATTTAAAGAGTTACAAGAATTGCATTTAATAATAGTCTCACATTTTATCATATATAACAGTTTGACAATATGAGAGGTATTACACATCACTTAAATGTTCAGAAAAAAATAATAATTTGGATAGGAGTTTTTTTTATGACAGTAAGTTTTTGACAATGTACTTACATTTCAGTGGTGAATTGGAAAACAATCCTACAATTATTTCAGTTATTATTCTTTAATTTTAATTCCACATTTCAAAATGATGTCCTAATATCGGTGAAAACTCTATGTGAAATGTCATTTGTGATATAGACCCTGATGTATTAGGTGATAATTTTTTATCTCATATACTTTTTGAGGCAAAAGGGGTTTTCTTTAAATGCAGAAAATGGGATGACAGGAATCAAAACAATGTTGACAGACCAGTCATACTGATTTGGACCAGAGTTTCTCTTTAGCTGCTTCTGCCTGGACCTGCACAGCAACTGGAGCTCCAGGCAGAGCCTGCTGCTGAGTCCAGGCCAGTCTGAGAGTTCTCCACCACTTCTCAAAGCTCTGAGCAGTCCATACCAACGATGGGAAGAGTCTGAGCTGGCTGGCTGCTCCTCCAGGAGTGAGTTTGGAGCCTTCAGACCAAAGGCACCTGTTGTGTGCTACTGTCAGATCACTGATCTGGGCAGGAAAAGAGGACTGGATAAAGGGGGTTTGTGGAGAAACAACAGGCAAGCATGCATCCTCATGACCCTCTTCTTACAGTGTCCCAGGCTGAAACCCTAGGGAATTTCCTGAGCATGATGTCACTGGGGTGTGGTTTGTCATTTACAGAACATACTGATAAAAGAAAGTTTGTGGAGGTGTCTGTGACAGTGTTGCTGGAACAAAGAACTCTACAAAACAGAGACCAGTGCATGAAGAGAAAACTTATTCTTGTGTTTAAAAATTAGGAAATTCCAAGGAAAAACACTTCATTTTTACTGTAGTGTACTTTATTTTGCATTCTACTCCCATAGGTTTGTATTAACTTATAGTTAAATAATCCTTAAATATGATGTTATACAATCTGGATTGTCCTCTGGGTAAACCAAGTGTAGTTCAGGTTCACCTATGTATGTCTGAGTAGAAGTAATTCAAGGCATATCAACATCAACTTAAAGCCTTTTATCTTTTAATAATTGTATATTATGAAAAAAAAGCATACAATAGTAGAAAAGGATGTGCATATGGCAGTGTTTACTTTTCCAATAAATGCTAGACTGAAATTTTTTTCCTGAAGTTCCTGTGTTGGGAAAAAAAACCCAGAGAAAATATTTTTGTTAATCTTTTAGACATCATTTTCTGAGAAAGTCTAGCTCCTCACTGTTTTGCTTTGTTTACTTGTAGTTTTGTGGTGAAGGTCAGGGTGATAAAAGCCAAGTGACAAGCACATAAAATTACACTCAAATCCAGCCAGTGGCAATATCTGTAAAAAATCTCTGTTCATATAAACCCACAGAGAAAAGTTCTTAAAATTTCTATGTACAAGGAAAACATTTTTATTCACTTTCTCGAGGACCATTTTATGACACTCCTGAAGATAAATTTAAAGACATGATAGAAAAAGAAAAACTGACAAAACAAACCCAGAGAAAATCTAGGGGGGTTGCTGGTAAACAGGAAGCTGCCGTTATGCAGATTTCCTGCAAAATTTCTGCTCTCCCTTGTTTACCTCTAAGCACATAATCAATGCTTCTGGGTGCACTAAGTCAAACATGACAGACTAGTCACACTCTGTAGCTAAAATTTTCAGAAGTGTATGGGACTGAGAGGGTTGTTTGCAGCAGCTAAAAGGGAGATTTCTGCGTTTTGACCATGACAGCTTTTTTAATTATAGAATTGCAAAGCAACCCAAGATTCCAAATAGGAATGGGAAATGTTTTGCAGAGAAAGGCAAATATTCTGTTCCTCTTCTTAAATGACACAAAAGTAAGAAAGAAACTATGGTGATTAGTGGGTATGGGCAAGAAAATGAAACTAGTGTGAGATCAAACAGTATTTAAAAGCAAGATAAATCTCTGTGATTCTATGACTGTTTCACTGGCCAAAGTATTCAACATCTCTGCATCAAATATTGCTAAACTTGCTGAAAATTCTTTCCAACTAGAAATGGGCTGGTGCCATACTATATGAAGCAGATTTGTATTAGCATACAAATGGGGACTGATAATGCCTCTCTACCCTGTGTGAATCTTGCAGATAACATTACTACTCATTTTGCTGAAGGGTTGCTGCTAAACATTTTAAGGAATTTTTATTATGTTTCAGAATTCACATCTAGCACGCAATACAATGAAAACATGGAAGAAGTAGTGAAAAAGAGTGAGTAGGAAGTGTAAAGAGAATATGAAAATATACATTGTTGTAGGCACACAGCTTGTGGTTCTGCTGTCCCACTGCTACATACACTACTTAATTTTACTTAGTCTGTTTTGTGTATTTTCTTAAATAATTGACTTTTAATTGTCCAGCTAGCAAGTGGAAAATTTATACATTACGTGCCAGAGCTTTACATATAAATACTTCTTCTTGTTTTGCAACATGCTAAAAAAGAAAATAATAAACTACAACAATATATAACCTGAGAATCACAGAATGGTTGAGGTTGAAAGAGATCATCTTGCCTGATCTCCCCATTCTCCCCATTCAGACAGAAGTCTGGAAGCAGTATATTCTGCTCTTTGTTCATAAAGGTGTTCAAACACATTTCACTGAGTTAGAACAGCAGTACTGTAGGCAGCTGAATTTAGCTTAGGGATTTTGCCAGTGTCATATAGACTGAGTGATCTTTTCACCACTGTTAAGATTTTTGTTGCACTGTTAAGTATAATTGATTAAGGTAGCGAACCTGGTATGTTCCTAGTATGTCAAATGTCTTCATTTGAATTCCTTTACTCTAACTCATTAAATAATTAAGTAGGGCCTGCAAGATAAAGCAAATAGGTCAGCATGAGAAATGTGATAAACAGTCCTTACAGTGCAACTGAGTGGACAGAACACATTGATGAAGACTCAGGAACCCTCAGGAAGGAACTAAGGTTTTCATGTTGCATATAAGATACAATAATTGGACACTTAAATGAATGACAAACTATCATCAGTAAAACAAACTATTACGAAGTGCTTATGACACTCCGAATATGAGATGTTTAAAAAGATCATTTGCTTGTGTTTGAAATTTAAAACAGGTTTACTTCTGTTTCCTTTCACCTTGGCCAGTAATTTTGAATTGAATTTGCGGAGTAATGTCATTGCCTTGATTGTGTTTTGAAATAGAAGTACATTTTACTTAGAAGTTACATCATTCTTTAATTTAAAAGTTTATTCATGTGTTTTTAAATTATATACCATCATAAGGTATTACTATTTCCCACATGCATTATTTTTGGTTGCTCTTGGAGGTATGATTGGAAGTGTACAGATCTTGGCTAAAGGAAAGCCTCTGCTTTATTTTTTTATTAGGCCTTAGTAGTTTCAGATCACAGTTTCAGTTGCTATCCTTCAAGTACAAAAGTAGTGCTGAAGCACTCACAGTGTTAAAAATAATAATGAAGATAAAATTCTAGAAATCCAACACTGGTCTCAGTTCTGGTTGAGTTCTGTGAATTTGAAACACTGAGCTGGACATTTCATAAGAATATTTAATATTTCTGCATGGATTTAGTAAATATTGTAGTTGTCTGACATTTCTAATTGCATTCCTGTCTATAAGCAGTCCATTCAATAGTCAAGGAAAGGACGAGAACTTAACCTTTCTTAAAAATATCTATTTTTTAATTTGGGTCTATAAATATCAGTACTGATCTTTTGCAAACATTTTCCTCCCATATTTTATTGTCCCTTCTTTAACCAATTTGAATTCTAGCTTTGCACAGCACACATCTGTGATTTACCTCAACATAAAATGGTCTTTACTCTGCCAGTAGGGCAAGAATTACACCATTTTTAAGAATTTATTTCTGCAACAAAAGAAATGAAAGAAAAGACATCAATTGGCAAAATAACTTCTGATAGACTAGACTGCAGACTAAGAAAAAGCACACAGAAATCTTCAGTGTTGTACTTCTGTTAGATTTAGATGAATTCTGAGGTTATTATAAACGAAATCTTAAGGCTTATTAGAAAGTAAAGCATGGCATCCTCAGTTCATCATATGGCACAGCTTCACAGAGAACACAAGCTTTTCAGTAAATACACTGACTTTTGCAAACTGTAAATCATCTGCGAGCCACTACTGTTCTACTAATTACAGCAAGAAGCTGTGCTCATTAGCTGTTCTCATCTGGTTCACTGCACGAGCTAAATAGGCCGTAAATGAGCTAGCAATTATTGCTGTATTACTGCTACCAGCTCTGTTCATATCAAAATATCTTCACCAAATGTTGTGCTTCTTGGTATTATCACGTTAAGAATTTCACAATTTCATGTTGAAGCAGTTAATTGGGAGGTTGTTCTTGGAAGATGGAGAAGCTTCTATAACTTCCTTGAATGACTGCCTCTCATAAGTATCTTCAGCCTATTTATGACAGCCTCTTAAACCAGGCAACTACATGAATATATAAATATTGTACTTGATGCACTAAGAAAGAAAATGCACACCTTGCTATTCATCCTCAGTTTTCTTCTAACAGTAAACCTTATTTATGTAGTAGATTGAAAATATCTAATTATGAAGGAGAAGCTTTATGGTCTTGGTAGCAGAGTGATAAATTAGTTATATGAGAGTTTTCAGAGGTGTATATAGTGCATTACGTAAAAGAGAAAATAAGAACTTCTTGTACAGGGAGATTTTTAAGAAAACAACCTGTATGCCAAACACAGCCTGTATGTCCCATCCAAGTGGCCTGCAGATGAGTTTTCAGATGGAAAGGTGTGCTTTAGACTCAGGGGGATAGGTAGGGGGTATGAGCTTCCCTTTTCTTACCTCCAGTCTTACATATACACTAAGCTGTAAACATTTGTCACCTGTTGTTCTGAGTACATCTTCCTCTGTTTTCTGACTTGCTTTAGAATTTATACTGAGTCTGTTCATGTTCAAAAGGCCACCCATTTGCTCTCCCCATTTTTATCAATGAAGTTCAGACTTTCTTCCTTGTACTGCCTGTCTGGTTCAAGAGAGTTTTGACACAACACATAATTAGAAACATTTTTCACATGGGACACATCTTGATGTTGCTGAGGGAGAAAGCATCCAAAGAGGAAACAAATATTGATCTGAAAGATCTGACTTGTCTCAGAAAGCTAAAAAGGCAAGCACTAGAGCAGCAGCTCCTAAGCTACAGCATATTTCATGGACCTTGTAAACGTGATTTAAATAATGTGGTAGTAGTAGGTTAAATAGTAGCTGCAATTTCCAAGCTGTTTCTGTAAGAACATAGGAAGCTGTGAAAGATTTTGTCCTTTAATATGTAAGAAGTTCTCTGTACAACTTCAAACAACACAAGCATCATTCATTCAACTCAACTGGCACACACAAATGCTTCTTTCTTCTTAGTTCTGGGCTTAATCCTGTTGGTCCAAGGCTGGGGAAGCCAGGAGCTTTAAAGTGGAGACTACCATGAGTACTCACTGGATAATTACATATACATATTTTCAAAACTAGCTCCAGGATAGTGGTGTGTGTCCCTGAGGTGCCTTTGCAGTGACACAATGAGTGACATCGCTCCTTTCCTAGGAATTAGGACCTGCCTAGCAGTGGCTGCTTGGAATAGCAGCAGATGCAGCCTGGGACAGGGCTCTTCCAAAGGACCTTATGGTGAGTGAAGAGAAAATGGAAGAACATCAGGAAGTAGTCATTTCAAAAAAGAAGGAGCAAGAAGGTATTCTGAAATATAGTGGTGGAAATACACAGACTACCAAGGTTCCCAGAAGTTATGGTTTTGCAGAATATTTCTGCATGGTTGGTTTCGAATTGGTTTTCAAGTTATTCCACTGCACTCCTGGTTAGGACTTCTTTGTATCAAGTGATTGTCCTGAACTTGTTAAACATTATTACACCTAACATGGTGAGTTGACCCTGGCTGGCTGCCAGGTGCCCACTAAAGCCACTCTGTCACTCATCTGGAGAGGGAATAGAAAATATAATTAAAGACTCGTGGGTTGAGACAACCTTCTTCTTGGGCTTGACTTCACTCCTGTTTTTCTCTAACCTCTTCCCACCCTGTGGCATAGGGGAATGAGGAATGAGAGTTATGATCAGTTCTTCAAATGTTCTCTGCTGCTCCTTCCTCCTCAGGAGAAGGACTGCTGACACTCTTCCCCTGCTTTGGCATGGTTTTCCTCCCAAGGCTGCAGTCCTTCAGGAGCAGGCTGCTCCAGTGTTGCTTTCCCCATGGAGTCACCCATCCCACCAGCAGCTCACTGCTCTTCTCTGGCTGCTGTCCTGGATCAGATCAGGCTCCCCCAGCCCAGCCCAGCCCAGCCCATCCCTCCTGAGCTGGGTTATCCCAGGACACTGCTGCTGTTGCTGCCACTGATGGGCTCTGCCCTGGCCACTGCAGGCCCACCCACCGTGGCACTGGCTCTTGCCAACACAAGGGAAGTTTCTAGGAGCTTCTCACAGAAGCCACCCTGGAGGCCCCTGCTTTCAAAACCTGGCCACACAAACCCAATGAAAAAGTAAACAAACTGCTAGCCTCTTAAACTGACTAAGTAGCCCAATTTTTTCTTTTTAAAATAGAGTTTTTGCATGAAGTGAGTAACGATAGCTGTGAAATAATTTATCATTCTCAGATGAAAAAAGCCAGATGAAATGCAATACTCACACTGGCATATTTTTAAAAATCTAATCAGAAAATCATCTGCAGTGAGTGTGTTATGTAAATACTGTTCTTTGAGAGCTTAAAATCCACATTTTATACAACAAGTTATTTTTCCCTGCTCAAAAGTAAGTTACACCTTTAACTAAGTGGCTGTTCAGCAGAAGAACTAAAGCACAATTGGTGCAAGTCAATGTAAAAGGTATTTTCAGCCAATAAGTAGCCATCTATTTCAATAAAACCCTTTTGGAATTAGCAGCATTTTCTCTCATCCTTCATTTTAATGAACATCATTCCTTTTCATGAAAAATAATCTTGTTTGGATAGGTCGTTCTTTTGTTGTCACTGTTACAAGAATCAACAAACAAATCAAGTAAGAGGGATATAAAATCAGGGTTGCAGTGAAGCGAAAGGTCATGTGCTGCTGTTTCGTGTTGATTCTGGAGAATTATTATCTGAACAGTGACTGGCACACTTAGCAGTGCCTTCATTACTCATTTGCCAGTCACTCTGCAATTATTCCAGGTGCTGCTGGGGAAATGACTCTCAAGTTTTAAAGTAATCAGCATATAAATGTTGGCAGGATAAAACCTCCAACACTGGCTTCAGGTGCAGCTCTCAATGCAGATGGAACCACTTCAGCCAGTTCTTAAAAGCGGTGGCTCTATCTGCCTGGAAAAAACTTGTTCTGGTGGAACCTTGGTTTTTATCCTAGTCATCTGAAAAATGGAACAGAATGTAGATCTTAAGAAACTTTTTACTATTTACAAATAACCAACTGATTTTTTCTAAACTAAGTCCTTTGTATAATCAAATAAGAGATCTGAACAAAGGATATTGGAATTCAAGGAGGCAGCCTGTATTATCTTTATTCAGAGGACTGCCTTGCCTCATCTTTCTAGTTTATTCTCTTCAGTAAAATAATAAGTGATGCTAATGTGGTTCAGATCAAGGAATAGAGGCAGAACTCTGTTGTATGCATGGGTTCAAACTAATTTTAAAACATAGCATCATAAATACAATACAGTCAGCCAGTCTAATAAACAAATGTAATTTACATAAAAATAGAATAAAGCATTTTCTGGGATTTAATGATTGAAAAGCAGGAAGCAGTAAAGGTGTCAGGAATATTTGATTGAAAATTTTCCTCTCATACTTTTAGAAAGAACAGTTTGACCTAAATTAAGTTTTTCACCCAAGAAGTATTTCTATCAAAAGATTTTAAAGGAAAATGCCTGATATCCAAAACACTGAGAGTGTGAAAAAATTATATTGTTATTCTGCATTCTTCTCCCATATTCATTGAAAGTTCCAATAGTTTGTCTCATGCTTCTGTTTTCCTTTATGGTATAGATTACCCAGATGAATCTGAGATAGACATTACTTCATTTCAGAGCATGGAATGTCTTAGAAGAGATTGCAAGCACCTGAAAGCAACTTTGAAATGGAATCCTTTCTGCTTCCTTTTTTTTTTTTTCCTCCAAAAATTAATTGGTTTTGCCTCTAAAAATAAGTTACGCAAATTAAACTCTTTCAATTATGTAACTCCAGGAAACAATGCAACTATCCCTTAAACAAGATTCAAAGGTAGCTATAGATCAAAGAGTCATTAATTTCTTTTGTTGAACTGTGATTTATTCACACATATTCTTTTCAGCCAGAAAATCTTAAGCTTGGTTTGGAATTTAGCTTTCATTTTCTTTTTAAAAAGCCTCAGAAAGAGTAGATCTTTAAGTATATTTACATGTCCCTGGGTCATCCAAGAGATTCAGGTGAGAGGATACATCTGTTGGGTTGCCATCCCTGCTCTGAATAGGCACTAGAAACAATACGTGACACAGTAGTATTGCCCCACTTCTGTTAGAAACCACAGGGCATGGTCTGTTAATGCAAAGTATTAGAAGAAAAACTTTATCATACAGGAAAGCCTTTACTGACAAATGAAAAATGTAACTGGACAGAATAGGAAGAATAAAAGAACAGACTTCTAAAATCTCTGTGTGGCATAGGTGACCTGGTCCTGTAGACCTGAGATCTACTCTTCTCTACATGCACAATGACTAAAAAAATTCTTTTTCTGGTTTTCTAAAGTTCTGTATTGTTGATTTGTTATCTTTGTGATGCCAGCTTCTTCACCAATCATAAAATAATATCATCTGCAGTCCTGGCATGTAGGCATTCTGTTAAGGGAGCACATTAAGCTTCTGAAGAGTTTTGGGGTTTACACTGTCCTGTGTGAGACATGGTTTTACAGCTGTCCCCATATCTGATGGAACAGCCACAAATTCAAGGTCTGGAGTGTTGCTAAGGTTCACTCATTTTAGAAGCACAAGGGTCAGCAACTTGATGACTGTCCATGCAACAGCATTCAGGAGGATTGTAACTACTGATGTTTTTCAGGCACAGAAAAGTGATGTCAGAGGAATGGCTTAAATACTCTAAAGGAGGTGGCTATTCCAATTAAATTTTTTAGAAATAGCCTGAGGTGCAAATGTATTACCAAGACCTTGTCACTGTCAGAGCACAACTGCAAACACTGTGAATGGCTGCTGTATGGAGTGTGGCTGTCATCAGACTGAATGCTGTAAAAGAGGTTTATTGGCCATAACCTGGACAAACCTTGCTTCAACAGACCTTCATTTCCTATATGCTATTCTGTATTCTCTGTCAGCCACTTAATCTAATCTTCATTTTTCTATTAAAAAAATTAATGTTTTTACATTTTCAGTTCTGAAGGTGAGATCTCTGAAAGTTTATGATGTTTCTGCTTACACAAGTTATGAATGACAGGATATCCTGTCTACATGGATGCAATCATCTCAAAACATCAATATCAGTATGTTACAGCAATAAGAACCCTGTTAGAAGGCAGTTACATTCTCATGGTTTTACTCTGTGAAGAGTTAAAGGACAGAGATTTTGCAGTTAACATGCAATATGTAAATGGAAAAAAATGTGAACCACAATGTAGGTTCATTATAAACAATACAAGAGGACTTTGAGACAATGCATTTTGTGTGACTTTTCAGTTCCATCAAATTATATTGACTTTGAAAATGAATGGATTTACCCTACTACCAGAAAACTCTATGGTTTTAAGCATTAACAAATTTGTCAACAATGATAAAAACTTCTAATTATTCTTTTTTTCATTCATCACAAGTTCTAGTGGGACAAAAACATTCATTTGGAGAAGGATTAAGAACCTAGGGTGTCATTTCAAAATACTTGAAAAAGTTTTGGAAGTAGAATACAAAGCTAGTATTGACAAGGAGACATTATTAGATTGCTTGCTAGCATATGATGAAAACTGCCTTATATGTTCAAAGTTCATATTATTAATTCATAAAAAGTTTAAGTGCCAAAACAGATAAAGCCAAGTCAGCTTCAGATTTTCTACACTCTGAAGGCTGATCAGATTACTGTAGGTTGAATTAAACCTGTCAAAACAATGACTTTTTTTAATGAATTGACATTACCTTGTCATCTTGATTTGCTCGCAATGAAGCTAAATTTAGTAATTTGGATCAAATTTACGTGGGTTTTTTTTCCCACTTCTGCATTTCAGGTACACAATAGTACTGGTGTCTTTAAATCCACTAGTTATTTCACAGAGATCTTCAGGGACACTAAAGGTATGGAGCTAACACACTATTTTAAGTTTTCTGAAGTACTTATCTAATATGAAACCTCATATGGTAGAAAAAAACAGCCTATTGTTTCTTCTTTCTGTGTATATCATTCAGTGACACTCTCTCTTCTAGATTTAGCACCTAATTTAGAGTTTTTTCTGTGATCTCCCTAAGGGTAAAAAGGAAAATATTTTTGTTAGGATGGTCTTCTATGAAATCTCCTTAGGAAACTTTGGAAAATTTTCTTTGCATTTAGTAGATTTGTAAAGAAACCACTGAAGTGTACTAGATTACCAGATAGCTTCCCAATTAATATAATGACTAATATGGCATTTTAGATGCATAAGTAAATGGTTTTATTACAGTTAAAGTGCAATTTTTCTAGTTATGTAGTAATGAATCTCTACGATTGCTAAATGAAAGGTGCACCAGGTATAAATTACTTTCAAATAATTTATTTAAAGAAATCTGTGATAATTCTAAACATTTTGTAATAAAGAAATACTCTCTACAATTCTATAACTAAAACTATTTCCGTCATGCTAAGGAGAGACTTTAGAGAAAAACTCTGTAATTTTTTTGTAAAAAAAACACCATTAGTAGTTGTAGTTACTAATAACCATCACCATGAACAGTTTTTACCTCTGTATTGAGACAAATGGCTTGTGTGTTATGTATCTACTTTGGGAGCTGCTGCCAAAGAGATTTTATAGGATAAAATAATAGTCACTAGTGATATTTTTAGTCCTGATAGGATATTTTACTTCTGTCTAAATACTCTAGGTAGGACTAATTAATTTTTCATCTTGGTAGGATATTTGTGCTTGAAAAAACTAATGGGATAAGGAATGACACAAACTGGGACTACTTTCCACATCAAAACACTACCTGTCATTTCATTTTGAAATTTATGGGAAAAAAGCTAGGAAGGGAGGCACTTAGTTTAAAATGGTATAGAGCATAGCCTTTTGATGACATTCATCTGTGAAACAATTCTTCTAGAAGAGAATAGCACTGTAAGCCATTTTGAGAGTAATAGGAAGTGCTGCACAGACATTTTAATTTTAAAAGTTTAATCATCATCTTTAAAATCTAGACTTCCAATACAATTTTTATGTGGAATGTGGAATCAGAATTTTTTCATGTGGAATCAGTAAGTGTGGTTAGTACAGAAAGGAATCCTCTCCTAACTTAATGGTCTGATGCATTGTGAGGTCTGAGAGAGATAAGAAATGGCACTTGCATCTACATTGCATTCCCACAGAAAATCTGTGCACTGTGTGGATAGCACACTAGAACATATTTAATGTATAAACACACACACAAAATATCTACTCTTGATCTTCTAAAAAAAACAAAAAAGAAACTTTGTAGAATAACAAAGCCACTTTCTAATAGTAGCAGTATTGCTGGGGAATTGGGAAAATATTGGTTAATTGAGAAGATCAGGTGTTTATTTCTGCTGACATGAAGTACAGGTAGGTCAGTTTAGATAGATGAGAGTATGAGACCTGGCTCAAAACTACTTCTGTGGCACAAAACCAGCCTCCCAAAGTATACCAGTTAAAAAAACTTTTGCTTTTTTCAGAGATCTTGCACACTAGCATCTAATTTTGAAAGATAATTAAAGTTTGAGAGCTGCTTTTTTATAAATACTTGACATTTACTTGTGTATAGCTTCTCTCATCAGGACTGCTTTCCTCAAAATGTTTGCAAGCTGAACAGGAGCAGACACATTAAAATGCACCAACATCTAAATGGTAGGAGCCAAATAGCTTAGGGAAAACAACATGAATATCAAGAAACTTTACAACATTCATACAAAGTACAAACAACTTTTTAAATATCCATCAAAAATATAGATATTTGTGAAAATATTAATGCAAAAGATACGTAAGCAAGAACAATTCCCTTCCCTTCCCCTCCCTTCCCCTCCCTTCCCTTCCCTTCCTTTCCCTTCCCTTCCCTTCCATAATTTTTGTGAAACACTCTATCAAATTGTTTGATTTCTTCAACTAGCCAAATCCATTCTCTCACAGCACTTTTCAAGCATTGTTGCAGGCAAAAAAATTACAGAGGATCTTTTGTGTTCTAGGAAATTTCTTTTTTCTATTATCTTCCTGTCCTTCATGTGCTCAGAGAGTTTTGGTACAGTTTAAAAAATAATAGACTATGATGCTGAAGGTACCTAGTGAACCTTCTAAGTACCCACTGAACTGAACTTTCCCATTATCTCACTGGTTGGGGTAGGGATACTTTGGATGCACCAGTTGTTCTTGTGAAAGATTGTACCAATTTACATAGCAACTACACTACATTACCACCATTTCTCATGTCTTAGTTTAAGCCTTATATGGACAAGAATGCATCACTCACGTGCTACCATCCCTTCAGTTTGTCCAGAGAAAGATTGCATTGCATAGACTGTGAGAAAATTTTGGTAAACTCTTTCTATTTAGTTACCTGCAAAGACCAGAGTCTGTGTGAAATATTCTAATATGCTCAATAAAATTTGTGACACCAGATGAGGAGTAAATAGGCCACCTAGAGAAGGCTGACTGGGAAACTGATTACATTGAATCTCTTCAGAAGTTAAGAGCAGTTTATCTGCAACTGACTGTAAGTCTAACTGGTAATGCACCATCCATTAGCAATATAAGTAAAGCCCTTTAGTTACTCAACATGCACTTACAAGGTCTGGAATAGCTCTGATTCGAGTGCCTCTTGTCCCTGGCCTCCCATCATCTCATCCTCAGTTCCCACTTACCTCCTGAAAAAAGTCCTCTTGGCTGGTAGATTCTTGATTTATTCCTTCCTTTTTCATACGTTGATCTGAATTGCAACTTCTATTTCCGTTTTTAGTCTTTTCTGGAAGTTTGATTTCGTGTCTACCATATACAGTTCATGAAATAATGCTTCAGTATATTGTGCAACTTTGGAGTGAAAGAACATAAATGCCTCCAGTTTTAAGACTTATTTCTGATGTCATGTTTTGAACTACGCCATGTCTTTCACTTAAAGGACACAGGCCCATTCAGGAGAGAGAATAGACTGTGTTATTTGAGCATTGTATGAGTATTATGTGAGCATAAAAGTTGGTTAGCGAAGGAAGGAAAATTATCAGAATATGACAGACATGCATTATGTGCTGACTGCCGATGCTTGACATAGATATTTTCTGATTTCTCTAAAAGTCAGCAAAAGGCAACTGGTATTAGACAGGAAGCAATCACTATTCCCCCAGTACATGTCCTGGCATTTTAATGAAGTTTCTCTAAGCATTCTTACACTAACAAAGGATTTATAAGAAAATGGATTCAGAATAACTGAAATAATTACATGGTTAAGCAAATAGAACAATACAGGTTTTTAATTACAGAATCACAGAATATGCTGAGTTGAAAGGGACCCACAAGGATCATCAAGCCCAACTCCCAGCCCTGCCCAACAACACAGCCCCAAGAGTCACACCATGTGCTTGAGAGTATTGCCCAAATGCTTCTTGAACTCTGTGAGGCTTGGTGCTATGACCATTTCCTTGGAGAGCCTGTTTCAGTGCCCAAATACCTGGGTGAAGAACCTTTCCCTAATATCCAACCTAAACCTCCCCTGACACAACTTCAGACCATTCCCTCAGGTCCTGTCACTGGTCACCACACAGAGATCATCAAAACTTGATAAAAGGTGGATAATACTGTAACATGAACTCATTGTTCTCTCACTGAAGAAAGAAACTTATTTTGAGCTTATGCTGCTTCCAGAGAAAATAAGAATTAAAGCAGGTTTTTATATAACATTGTGTAATGCCATGCATAAAGACTCTTTAAGTTCAGCCAAAACTTGACATTGCATACATCAAGCAAACCATTGAAGAAATGATGATGGCGAAAAATCAGTAAAATGTCTTACTAGATGAGGTTCTTTTTTGTAACAGGAAAAATAAATCTACTTCATTTACTTAATGATAAGTTTGATAATCTTTTGCTTGGTCCCTTATTATTGCAGTTGCCTTCTTTGAGGGTTTTTTAGAACAGCAGCTCCAATGCAAACAACACCTTGCTATAGGAAAGCCAGGAGAACAGCTGATGTACTACTGCTCACATCAATAAAGCACATATAGGTTCTATTTTCAAGAACTTTACTGTTCTTACCTATTGACACAAGCTCAAAAAATCTGACTCCCACCTCCCCCTTTTTCTCAGGCAGTCAGAAGGCAAAACAAAACCGTAAAAAGGCAGCCTAGGTCCTTTGCAAAAGTGTCTTTTTCACTTTTGTGTATTTCTCCTCTCTACTTAGCAGTTGTGGAATTCCCATGTTTACTCTCTTGTTAGGCAAAAGTGCTGTACCTGCATGGCAAAAAGTAAAGCACACAGGCATAGTGTAGTCTTTCCCACAAAAATTATCACCTATCTAGTCTCTGAATTGAATAGTTGCTGGAGGGTATATTTCAGACAGTGTATGCAACAATACAGAAAGCTTTTCTTCTCTTTGATTAAACACTTCTTTCCTAGGTGAGCTCTGTAGCATTTTGCCAGTTTTTAAAGATGACTTCCATTCTTTCTACTAAGAAGGGGTAAATATGCTCCTAGAGTCTTGAATTACATTTAAAATTCTCCCTCGTTATTAGGCTGTTTTGATATCTGAGGGGAGAAATACAATTTTAACCCACAGCAGTATGTATTACTTACAAATTCTAACATTGTTAATTAGAACCTGCCTAAAGTAGGGAAAAAATCTGGCATACCCATACGGAATAGTAATGTAGTCACTTTCTCTTGATTTAAGCCCTCAGTAATGGTAATTACATATTGGACAAGTCTCCCAGGGAACATGGCTCATGCTTTTTTTTTAAACCGGACATAACCTTGGAAACGCTCTGTTTGTCAAGCTGGGTGTGATTCAATAGACTCCAGAGCTATCTCTAGTTCTCTAGAGATCCAGAGATCTAGTTCTCTAGCTATCTCTAGTTTCTCTAACAATGCTAGAAAACAGACATTATATTTAATATTACTTCTTCTAATATTGCAAGGTATAATTTTAACGCAAAATGGCACATAAACTGAAAAAAATGTACGCCTATCTTCTCAACTGCTAGGAAGTATGAAATAACTAGGGATTTAAGCAAAACAAAACCTCAGTACAAATTCTCTCTCCAGCCTCCTAAAGTTCTCCTTGAGAGACCTATGCACCTATCAAGACCTCTCTGACTCTGCTGATCTACTTCAACTTTTGCTTTCTGATTCTGTAATGAAATTATACACAGCAACTCAGCATATTGAATCCTGCTAAGAGAACAAGCAAAGAATTTTTCACATGTTCTTGTACATATTTTTTGTGGTTTTATTTGGAATGTCAGTATTCCAGCAAAGTTGATTAAGAAGAGCAATCTCTTCAGCAGTCTGAAGCAACCATATAATTCCAATAGCCTTCTGCACTCATAGATTCCAGAAGACTCTGCTTCCATCTGCAACATGCAAAGTTTCATTAACCTGGAAATTTTTATTAATAAACAGTAATAATAGAAATAACAGTAATAAAAAGGAAATTAATTACATTAATTGCCATATGTACACTCTAGTTATATCTGATTGTGGAGTTCACTCTCCTTCTTATAACGGGGTCAAGGAACAGTTCACTGAATGTAGCCTACAGGTTGACTCCATTTGTCTACTACCTTTGAGTCTGAGGTATAAAAGAATAGCTTAAAACAGCAAATGAATGCTAACAGCCAAATACTTCCCACATTGGCTGTGTATGGCCAAGCATTTAGAGGCAGAACTAGTTATACTAAAAGTCCTTAGTCTATGAGAGAATGCCATAACTGAACTCAGGCTTCTTTGCAGGAAAGATAGATTGCCTTGTTTTGTGAGCTGAAGTGAATTTTTTTCTATGGTTTTCTATGGTAGTATTTTTAATGGATTTCTGTTTCCTTTACTTTCTTTTCATGTTATATTGGAAGTTAGGGATTTCAGTTTACTTTGGCCCATGTTTTGATTATGAGTAATTTCATTCTAATTGGAAACTGTTAGCTGGAACAGCTGCAGGAGTCTGAACAATAACAGCTCATCTCTGAGAGTCAGTGTCATTTACCATAATTCCAGGGCTTGTTTTCTTTACTAAATAAATATGGGCTCTTCACATATCACAGCTATTGCTTCACCTCTGCGCTAACTCAGAAAGGCATTGTTCTGTGATTTATACTGAGGCACGCTTTCTCAGTTTCCTTCACAACTGTTTTTTTTCTAAAGCCTTGTTAAAAATGAAAGCTTGGATGCCAAGTAGGGGTTGGCTTGTCCGTATACCCAGTGTCATCTTGCCTTTCAAATGGCTGTTAGCAATCCTTGAGCTGGAGAACAACTCCCATTGTGGGAGGTCCCATGCCGCTGAAATCTTTGCATCTTGTGGTGTTTTTTGCTGCTGCTAAATGTAAACAACATGCATGTTTTAGAGGTGCTGGAAACATTTTCATGTCTCCTCCAGGGCTCACTTTGCAATTTTTTTTCAACATGTTAACTTTAGCACAGCTGCACATTTATCCAAGATGCACTGTCCCAACTGCTAAAAAAACTTACTAAAACCAACTGAAATTACAAGGCAACAAGGCTCTTGAAAGGACTAGAGATTATGTCTCATGAGGAATGGCTTTTCTAGCCTCAAGGAGAGTCAAGAGGAATCCCATCACTTTTTTACAACTGAAAGGAGGCTAGAGTAAGGTGGGGCTGGTCTCTCTTGTCATGCCTGCAGTGAGGGGACCAGAGGAAATGACGTTAAGAGGACAAAGATTCAGATTACATATTGGAAAAAAAAAATTTGTTAGGGTGATCAGGCATTGGAATAGGTCTCACAAGAAGCTAGGGAGTCACCACTTCTAGAGGTATTTCAGAGGAATCTGGATCTGGCACTGGGTGATGTGGTTTAAGGCATACAGTGGTAGTACTGGGTTGACTTTTGGACTTGATTATCTTAAAGGTCTCTTCCAAAGTTGAAGATTCTATGATTCTGTGTTCTCCCTATTTAATATTCTTCTCTATACTTAGAGGATTCCTGTAAGGAGCCAAGTTAAATTATTTAAATACATGTTATTTTATTTCTCTTCAGTATGCATGTGCAGCTCCTATTAATTGTGATGGGTATCATGCACAGTTGTTATGGGTAGAATATTTGGTAATTAATATTTATTAGCAACACCCCTAATTAGCATTTGCTTAGATTTACACAGGACACATAGTCCTGGATTCTTATAGACGATAATTTTAATTTAGGCTGACATTGTCTAAACAGACTTTAGTAAAAAATTATATAATGGATGAGAGGACAAAGTGATGGCAATTACCATTGAGTGACATGTGGTATGGCATATCACCAAATATCTGCTACTTGTCTCCAAAATAAGCCCAACTTGATAATATTTAAATGTAATTACACCTTTTGCATTTCCATTAAAATAGATACCTAGAAAAAATCATATTAAATAATTGCACACTTCATATTACTATGATATAACCCCAAACACACGACCATGCTGACACAGTAGTAATTTAAACCAATATTTTTTTTGTATTATTTTGTATGGCAAACCATTTGCTTCAATTTCAGTAAAGTTCTGACACAGAAATCTGTCCATTGTACTAGATCTTAAGTACTGCTTTTATTCAAAGAACTCAAACCACACATGATATTCCAGCTATGAAAAGCTGAGGTACATAGTTTTATGAGAAATTGGGGTTGTCTAGCCTGGAGAAAAGAAGGCTCAGGGGGACCTTATTGTCCTCTACAACTACCTGAAAGGAGGTGGTAGTGAGGTGAGTCTTGGTATCCCAACTAACAAGCCATAGGAGAAGAGGAAATGGTCTCAAGTTGCACCAGAGGAAGTTTCAATTGGATATTGGGAAGTATATCTTCACCTAAAGGGTTGTCAAGCATTGGAACAGGCTGTCCAAGGAAGGGATGGAGTCACTGTACGTGGAAGTATTTAAAGATGTGTAGATTTGGTGCTTAGGGCATGGCTTAGTGTACCTTAATGGTTGGACTCAATGACCCTAAGGGTATTTTTAACCTAAATGCTTCTAGGATTCTATTAATCTTCCAAGATATACTTGTCTGAGTTACTTTTTTCAGGTATCCCTACAATAATTCTAAATAGCTTTCTCTTTCCCTTATTCCAGTGTATCCTTCCTTTATGTATACACATTTTGCTGTCATGCTGCTGGTACATTTTCATATCCCACTCTGCCCTCATGGGTACCCATGCTGGTTACATTTAGTCCAGACATGTTTTAGCACACATGAATGCATAAGTTTAAGTGTTCCCAGTGTGTTCAGAAGGAAAAAAGATCATCAGCTCTTCTCTCTATGCCACAAACCATTGCTGTCTTCTCTTTGGTTCCTCTCTGTACACATATGGAGTGTTGTGTTTGCTTACCCCTGGTGCAACCTGTTCCTGCACATAGATACATTCCACAAAAGCACCATAGCTTGGTGAAAGAATAAAACAGAAATAACTCTCAAAATGAAAACTTGTAAAGTTGATTGCTTTTATGAAAACACTATCCAATAAATGTTGTATTTGCAATAAAAGTGAAGAATGCTACTCAAATAATAATTTCAATAACTTTTGAAACAACATTAGAGAAAGTTAAATAACTAATGTATATATTCATGAACAACATGCTACAAAACTCTTTTGATTATATTTGTAACCACTGAGATAAACTGTACCATCTGAATGTCCAGTCTGGAAGCTTGAACACCAAAAAAATTAAGTATTTTTCAACATAAATCATCCTCCATTTATTCAGTTGTTTATTAATTTGTAAACTAATCCTAAAAAATTAGATTTTTTTTTTTCATAGAGAAAAAAGCTCATATTTCCAATATCCCAGATAAAAAAATGGTGTCAACTTTCCTAATGCTTAGCATTTGCAAACTATTATTTCCCCAGTTCTAAATAAAAGGTGTCTAGTTGCCTATGCTATAGTAAATATTGTTGTGCTTGGCTGATGCTCTGAGACAGGAGCAATTCTAGGCAGTGCGTCGGGAGAGCGGCCCGGCAGAGCATTAATGTGGAAAGGTTTGAGCTCGCTGTGCCTGCAGTGACATCTAGTGGGGCTGCTCTTCCCGCTGCTGTGTTTTATCAATAAATAAGTCTTTTTAAAAGTTATTTATATACGTCACTTTTACTTTATATGAGCAAAGTTCAGGTCTAACAACAATAACAACAACAACAACAACAACAACAACAAAAATTCGCAATCTAAATTAATTTAAGTACTTTTTATTTTTAACCAGCAGCCCAAAGTAGGTTGCTCACACTTGATGCTTTGTTCATAAAGTATCATTCTGGATTTGGGTTTAATACTTCGCAACATCCCAGAAGAAGACTTAAAATATACAGGCTTTTAAAACTCACAGGATTAACACAATTCCATCTCACACTAGGCAGATTATTCATGTGAGGAAGTGCCTTTATTTTGCTCCATTTTCTTTCTACCCCCTTTCCACTCTTTGCAGAGTAAGGCAATTCCCCGGAGAAAATCTCCGGAAAACACACAAACTACTGTAATGCAGAACAGGCTGATAGGAATGTGAACAAATAAGCCTTTCCTTTGCTTAACAAAATTAAGCCTGTTAGTGTCAGGCATCATCCTGTCTGTAAAAACTATTGTGGCTGGTTACCTATGTTGCAATTTCCTAAAAATACATATCTTGGCCTCTTCCCATATGTATTCCTGAATATTGTACTTGGCTCTCTGGAGATTTGTTTGTTATTCAGCATACTTGTAAAACAGTGTCTGTTAAATATGAAGAAATTGCCATTTTGTTTCTGTAATACTGCATTGCAAAATGAAAAGGTTTTCATTTTTATGAACTGTTCTGCAGCAGATATTTTTTGTGACAGACATTCTCCTGACACTGCAGCAGAACTGATTGAGCAGAGATTTTTAACATACCTGAAAAATTGACTAGGATTACATTAATCTTTTTCAGCATCCACCATAGGAAATCATGGGAATTTTCTTTAAACTCAGATTAACTTCACCACCAAAGATCTTGAAGTGTTATTCCACTTCACAGAATACGAATTAATTGTGGAGAATTAAGCACAGCCTCAGAAATCTCCCATGAAGTTGACAATCTAATGACATCAAGATTTTATTTCCATTAGAGCACAGATAATTTCTAAACAACAAATTAAAAATAGAATATATGGAAAACATCAACAAGATGGAGAGAAGCAAGATAATCACTTCTGAATAATTTTGGCTCAGTTTTTCTGTGGTGAGGTCTTTCAACACAGTCTGAGACAGAAAATTCTTCCTTGTGTGCTGGGACACATGTGCTGTGGTATCTTCGATATTCCTTTTATTTGGCTCTGAATTTGTCTGAGAAAAGGAACTTTGCACCACATTATTGATTATAATAGATTTCAAAGTCTTAGAATCATGTTATATAATGTGTCTTGTGGAATTAAGGGTTTTCTGAAACTTAGAAAAAGTAAGTTAAAATAAGAAAGCCAGGACTCTTATTTGGAAAATAATAGAAAATCAGATTAATTTAAGAGTCAAGTATGTATATTAAATCTATATCATTAAGACAAAAACCACCAGAAAATACCTGCCATTATTTTGAACAGATTCTCTGCTTCTTTCTTCTCTCTGCTATTAGGGATGATACAGAAAGATTATGTAAGAATAACAAAAATAATTCTGTTTGGGTTTGCATAGTCAGCTTATATCTTTAAAGCAATGTTTTTTCCTATTCCATAGCATAAATTTATGTGGAATCAGAGAAATCTAAGAAATAGAAATAGACTCAGCACATTTCTTTGGCATAGGATACATACAAGATTTTTCCTGAAGCATATTTTTTGTCAACTTCAGTTTAAAAATTCTCTTGTGATGGCGTTTCCGTTATTTCCCTCAGGAAACCACTCCACTGAAGAGTGTATCATTTTGACAGGGAACTTTTCTTATGATTAACCTACGTATTTGCTTTTTTTATTTAGCTGATTAGCCTTAGCCACCTTTCCATGGATTTTGTCACTCGGCTAGCAGCGTTGTAGCCTTATGCATTAGGGCTGTTTGAATTAATATATTCCTCCAGACTAAATACCATGAAAGTGTCAGCTTATGAAAAAGATTAGCCAAGAAAATCATTTGTATCTTCAACTTCCAGAAGTTACAACCTTTGAGAGGTATAAACTTCCTAATTTTCCTGTTTCCCACTAGTGAAGTGCCATACACTGTATTTGGAGAAAGAGCACCTGACCCACCTGCTTAATAGAAAACTGTCTGAGAGTCCTAGAATGAAACTGGGGGGAATGTTGGGTGCCACGTATTCAGTTTTCATGCTGTATGGTGTCACAACATCTCTCCAGGTTTTCCTGTTCTGAATGTAATGCTTGGGAGGAGCTGCATTAGGGCATATAGGGCCTCAAGTTACAAGGAAGTTGTGGTGCTGCTTCTGTTTGCGTCATGGCATCACTCATGGAGGCTTAAAACCCAAGGCGGGATTCTTGATGTGCCAAGTATTAAAGTTGTCAGATTGAAGTGAGGAAAGGGCAGAGGGAACCCCACTGTCCTGTGCAGGAATTCCCTGGTGCCCCTGAGGAGACAGGGCATACCTGTGCTGCCACTGGGTGAAAACGCCGTGTTTGTACTCAGGGCCGTGGCACCAGACTGCCCAAACTGTAAGTCTGCTCTCCAAACCCTAACTCTGGAGATATGTGGATGCACGTATGTGAACTTGCTGTGTAAATGCACTGTGTATTTGAGCATCCTGAGAAAAATTCAGCACAACCATAGTGGAACTTACTGTGCACGTGCTGTAAATTTGATCTGTTCACGATATATTTGATTCACTGTGGAAATAGTAAGCCCTTTGTGCATATATATCTCAGCCATTCATTATAGACCAGGAAATACAGTAGTAGATTATCTAAATGGGAACAATGAAAGGCTAAAAGGAGAAGTCTATTTTCAAAGTGCTATGATTGGCAGATTTTTTTCCTTGTTTTTTTATTTGCTGTTCACGGACCTGATTGGTTTTGTGTGCTTCTTCTCTTGTCAAAGATTTGTATGTGCACATTTGTTCCATGAAGTGACTCTTAATATGAGCTTTCTCACCTGGATGGACAATTGCATCTCCAGTGTTAAGCCATATCTTACTGAATCATGAACCATAGTTTTACTACTACTTATTTATCTTACTATGAGTGCCTTAGTGAATTTGTACCTTCCATATTTAAAAGTGGTACAACTGACCCAAGGGTTTTAAATATATTTAAGATAAAATTTATTGCTTTTATTGCTTACCATACCACATTTTTATAACCTTTCGGGAAGATGTAATGGAATATTTGAAGCAAGATTTATCTAAAGAACACATTTTTTATATAGCAGGGCTAAAGATTAGTTATACGAATTGATGATTAGCATTTATGACTTCTACAGATTAAATAAAAATATAAATGTCTTTTAAGATCTAAGCAATCATCTAGAAGTCTTAATAAAATGTGTCATCAGGATCAAATTAGATTACATGTAATGGAAAACTACAGTTATGATATTTTCCTTATACTTTCAGAGAAGACACGAACAGAAGTGAAACAGCTGGAGAGGAAAATGAAATGTGTATTTTCTCTCAAGTGAAGGAATGTATAAGTGAAAGAAGATGGCAATACTAGTGCCTTCAGAGATAAAGATGTTGCTTATTTCCTGGGAGAAAGGAATATATTTTCAACCTCATAGAAAGAATTTCCTTAGGAGGAAAAAAAATCATATTATTAGAATTTTTTTAAAAGTAGGTAAAGAACATGGAATATAATATCCTGTTTTCAGTAGACTTAAGAACCTTAAGAAACCATGAACAATATTTTGAGTTTGGAACACCTTGAGGCTAGAGGTAGAGCTAAAGCAGAAAAAGAAATATTGGCAAAGATGCTTTTATCTCACTGTCTTGGTTTAGGGTAATTTTGGGAGAAAATCCTCTAAAGGAGTTTTCTCTAGAAAGCAAATTCAAGCGGCCCTTCCTTCAACTGGTTCGGGGAAAAAAATTCTTTGGAGAAAAGTGGAAAAAACTGTTTATTTAACAAGTAAAAGCATTCACTAGCATGAAAAGAAAATTGAACAATATTAAACAATAAAACTCTTGCCACTCTACCTTGATAACAATTACATGTTTTTCTCTGTCTTCTAACTATATACACCACATGAATTAAAAAAAAAAAGCCTAATAACCACTAAGCAACAGGAAGACTGATAACCATTTGCAGGGGAGCAGCTGGTCCCTGCATGCCCTGGGTTCTACCTGAGTCTTACTCCTCTCCTCTCTTTTCTCACACAGTTGATAGCTTTCCTTTTAACAATGTACTGGAAATGCCAAACCAGAGCTAGGTTTAGGTATTTCAGATTTGCCAGGACACCACATTGGCTCAAATAACAGCTTCCACATTCTGGTTCAAATTTGCCAAAAGTACCAAGCCAGCCTATTGATCTCTGCCTCCTACCTGTATGTTCAGATGATGTTAATATGGCTGTTCATTAGCCCCTGAATATGAAGTAATCATCAAAACTAATCATCTCTTGTAGTCCTTTAGAGGTAGAAGGACAAATCACTACTCTCTATGCCTTTTATCCTATCTTATAGCCTCAGAGATAGTTTTATCTTTAGCATTAGGGAACTAAAATCAGTTACCACTGCTGAGAAGACTTGAGCTGTCTCTGAGTCACTTCTGCCAGCCTCTGAATTCTGTTCAGCAGTTCCTCACTGAAAGTAAGCCTATTTTTTTAGAAGCATTGCAGACCCCAGAGTAGGCAGATGAAACTGCAATGATGATGTGATGCATTTAAAATAAATTTCCTTTGCTCCTCCAGTCTTTTTGCTTTTTTCCTAACTTAGTTTCAAAATGTTTCTTCCCAAATTTTCCTCTGATCTGAAAGGCAAGAGGAAATGTCTGGAACTTTGAATTGCTCATCAGCATTGCCTCTTGTACCTGGGCTTCAGAAAGCTTGTTGTTGGATTAGAGCAGGTAGGAGCTGCTAACACAGTGAACAAACCAGGGAGTATAAAGAACTCAGTCCTACTCTCAAGAGGCTCGTAGAAAACCCTGCTCACATCCTGAGTTGATGACTGACAAATTAGTTCTGCATTCAAGGAGAAAGCCACATGCCACCCTACAGTTTCTGTAAGGAGTTAACAATGTCCTTCTTGTTGACATGATGAATCCTACCAAAAATGTGACTTGAATTCTGGCTCATAGGTTTTACTGTTGACATCTCTGAAACAAAAAAAAATAGCCACTCAAAGGTTCTTCGTTGATGTAGAGCCAAGGTAATATATAGAACATTTTAACCCTTATGTCTTTGTCTAGGTCCAGTCAAATCCCGTATTACAAAGGGATGTGAGAATTACCCACTGGTCATAAATCTTTCAGGAAAAGGAGAAGAGCCAATTCTTTCCATAAAATCCTGCCCAAAAAATAGCTAAGAGAATTTGAAAAAAAAAAATCCACAGGTTTTCTTTATACCATATACAGGAAAGTCAAAACAAATAGAAGTACACTTTTTTTTTTTTAACTTAAACCAGTCACCTATAAACTACAATTTTATTTTTAATCCTCTTCTGTTTAAACAGCAGACCTATTTTTGTGTAGAACTTCTGTTGGCAATTTTCCTCCAAGTGCTTTGAATGTGTTCATAATAAGACCGTTAGTTTAGTGATTGCTGCACTAATGTGATGTAAGGAATGAAAAGAATGATTCATTTCTTATTCTAAAGCTTTAAATACAAATTAACACAAAGAAAAAGCCCCACTAATCTTCTTTGGGGGGGATTTAGATGTTACAGTATAACACAGTCTACTTTAAAGCAATAAAAGAAATAACCTTAGAAAATTAAGCAAAATGAATTTTCAATTAATTCCAGAAACCTCGACAAATGCATTTTGAAAGAGTAAAATGCAACTTTGTTCAGTATAAATTGAAATTGCCTTTTGTGCTTAATATAGTTCACTTATAATTAGCTGAAGATTTTGTTCTGGTTTGAAACAAAGTTCCATCTTGAGATTACTGTGTACTGTGTACACAGAACTTTTATCAAGAAAGGCTGGTGCTGCAGGGTTTGCTTTGACAGCCTTTATCATAGCTTTATAGGAATGAAAAGTGAAAGAACACAGCTGGTTTTAACAATGGGGCATGTTCAACATTAGACCAAAACACATTAGATATTGCAAAAATATTGCACATTATATTTATAGCTCCATGCAAGTTTTTGAAATTCATGCTGATGCTGCTCTAATCCAGCTTGTTAGAACAATCTGTCCTCTAATGATGGAATTCGATTTCACTTTGAGAAACTGCTTTTTAAACTGGTAGCAGGAGGGCTGGATCCAGAGCACTCATAAAAAAAAAATTAACTCAAGCATACTTGTGGTGTAATTTGAAGGTCTCTATCAGATGCTGAAACGACATTTGCAATGGTCTATTTGTCATTATGCCTCACTGTTTCTGAAAATACCATTCCAAGAACTTCCTGGCATTCAGCCATGGGGTCCTTCAGATTATGCTTATAATAAAAACATTTAGGATGAGATTCCCCAAATATATTTAAACAGCAGCTCCAACATTTAAGAACATTGCTTCATCTCCCACTCATTTCTTCATCTCCACTCATTACTTCATCAGCCTTAAATAATCTAAATTCCAAATATTCTCTTGAACACTCAGAAACACAAAAGACCACTCACATCTTGAGGTCCCCAACCACTGTAACACTTAAACCTTTGCAAATAGATTAATTAGTCAGATTGGCTTGGTTTGGTTTGGTTTAGTTTAATTTCATTTCATTTGTGGCACAGGGCCTTTTTTACCTACTCAGAACATGCCACACCAAAGACAGCAATTTTCTATCTAGGCCACTCACTAAAATCTTCACCAAATGTTCCCTGCCCAGATCGCACACCATGCTTGCTCCTGGCAAACAGAACGCCAGCTGATCCAGGCCAAAAGCACAACAAACACTAAACAATGTGGATGATCTCATGAGAGTGCCAGACTCAAGTCCTGAATTGGGGTTTAGCTCCAGCCTGGAGTTCCAACTCCAGGCTGGAGCCCTGGGCAGCTGCTTGCTCACTCCCTCACCAGCGGAACTGAGGAGAAAATAGGAAGTGTTAAACTTAGAAAACTCATGGGCTAAGATAAAGACAGTTTAACAGGAGAAGCACAAGCTGCAGACACGAGCCAAGCAAAACAAGGACTTAATTCAGTGCTTCCCATGGGCAGGCAGGTGTCCAGCCATCTCTGGGAGAACAGGGCCCCATCACATGCAACAGTGGCTGGGGAGACAAACACCATCACTCACCAAAACATCCCCCCCTTCCTCCCTCAACCCCTTACCTCATACACTGAGCATGATGTCTCACGGTCTGGGACATCCCTGTGGTCAGCTGGGGTCACCTGTCCTGGCTGTGTCTCCTCCCAGTCCCCCATGTATCCCCAAGCTCTCCTCCAGCATGGCCGTACAAAAAGCAGAAAAGGCCTGGACTCTGTGTAAATTCAGCAATAAAAAAAAAAAAATCTTCATATTATCAGTTCTGTGTTCAGCACAAATCCAAAACCTAGCTCCACACTAGCCACTGTGAAGAAAATTAACTCTGCTCTAGCCAAAACCAGCACACTTACAGTAGAGGTTATACATAGCCTTGCTCCTGATTTACTACAGAAGTGAAAGCGTGTTGATATCTAATGTGAAACAGGTTGCTCTTTATGATGTTTGGAAGAAAACAGATCTGCCACTGAAACATCAAATTCCTTTGAGATCAAATTTGTTTAGCTTGTATTTAATAAAAAAATTTCACTGAAAATAACCTTCAGTGAAAATCTCAGATAATACTCTTGTGTTTCAGTATTTTTCCTTATATTTGTAGTCAAGCTTTGAATCCATTACGGTAAGCTTGACAGTAAACAACAGCTGAAACTGAAATTATTTATAAATTCTGTGAAATATCTACCCAGTGGTGTACTGAATGTAATATCTATATCAGAATGCAACCTTATGTCATGTCTGGAATGCCATTTCAATATTTTCTAGTTAGCCACCAAGATAACCTGACAGGCTATCTGGTGATCCACTGTAAAAGTTCAGTCTTAATACAAGCATAAGTAACAACATCTGCTGATGTAATTGTCTTGAAAAGAGACTGTTAATAATGAAGTATTATATAAATATTTTAACCTATTTAGCATTAGCACCAGTACATGTAGTCAAGGAGCACAACTGCTGGGTGTAAACTTACTAGATAGACTGTGAAGGTATAAATAATGGATATTTACATCCACTTTGGGTTTCAAATCAGAAATCGCCACTATTAAGATAATCAGGGTATGCCTGTGGTTATATGAAGTCATTAGGCATAGCTTTTTTTTCAATTGTGAGTGAAGATACTGCACTAATGGTGGCATATGAAAACTTGACAAAAATTTCAATCTTATATTTTCCTTCACCCTAAAACCTAGATTGATTTTGTAAATAGAGGATAAGAGTATGATTTTGATGTTTGCTTAACTCAACTGTTGGGTGTCAACAATAAAAAATATTAAATATGAGAAGGCTTGAAAGTGTAGCCAGTGTGTATTCAGTGTAGCCAAGCTCCCTACTTCATCACCTACTACAATCAATCACCTTTCTGCAACTTGTGGTTGATGTGTGTGTTTTAAGAACTGCTTGGTAAAAATGGGAATTTGCTTCTTTCATTAACTGTGTGGAGCCTTTTTACTTGCAATATAGGTTATTTCTACACAGACTAATGTCTAGCTATGTGCATGATTTGATATGTATCTTTAACTGCATTCATTCATCATTAAAGTTCCAGTTTGGGTTTAATTTTCTAAAGACCAGATTTGTCTTGGCAGAGACATTGTTGTTACATCCTGTAACAATTTTTTTAGCTTAAGCATTTATGAAACCAAAGTTAATGAATCTAATACCAGAAATCTGTTTAACTGATACAAGAAATATAGATTAAATTGATTGATATGAATATATATTTCTGATAAAGGAAAGTGGGGCACTTTGATCTTGATTGGATTGAGATTTTACCTAAAGCCTTCTTCCTCACTTTGGAAATAACAGTATGTGTCTGAAATGTTTGGTGTCTGGATAATGACATTCTATCCAAACAAAAAAATTGAAGTGTGAGTGTCATAGAATAGAGCAGAAGAGTAACAGCAATTAAAAAGATTGACATGCAGAGAAATTGCAGCAACCTTTATTGTACATCAGACAGCATTCCTTTAAGTTTTCTATCACAGAAAATGAGGGGTATGTGTGTTCTTCTAGTTTACTAACAACTGTGTCTACAAATGTGGCTCATGATTGTGAATGTCAAGAGGCCCACCCACAGAGGTTGGAAAACACTGTTTCAGGCCAGTGTAGTTGTCAGGTATATGATAATGTTGTGATTTAATTATACAAGAGCATATAAAGTTTCAAGTCCAAAATTTCAAACAATTATGATTATGCACAGATCTGAACTGCTACTGTATACATAATCTATCAATATAGCATTAATCTTTATGTAAATTGTTTCATTTCATCTTAATGCAGAAATATGTGAAATACCTATTTATTGCAAATATAAACATAAAAGCATCAAGATAGTATGAATTTATGATCTAATTTATTTTTTGAAACAAAGCTATGAACAAAGAAATAAAATTAAGTAACCGACCTGTGAATAATATCTCTTTATATTAAAATATTAGGTATCCTAGCATCAATTTTATTGAAAAAAATCTATTGTTACATTTTGCTGGAGAATCTTGAAATAGGAAATATTTATATGAATAGAAATCCACATATTGTTTGACAGCCGTGGGTATAGAGACTTTACTATTATGAGACAATGTCATTGATCAGTTGCTGAAAGAACTGAATTATCATTTAGATTACTGAATATTCAAGTGCATAAATGAAGTAAATAATGCATTAAAAATGCATAACTGAATCCAATAAGCCCATGACATTCTTGCTAATGTTCAATCTGTTTTAGCCAAACTTGAGTGAATGAATAAATAAATAAATAAATAGACTTTGAAATTAGCCTTATGAGCCTTATGAGCCAAGACAGGAGGCCTCCAATTCATCAAGACATAACCAAGACATGCCCTGCTGGGGCTGTACTAATAAGTTTGGCCATCTGGAACAGTATTCTTTCTCTGACAACAGCAATAGGAGATGATCTTTACGGAGCCCAGTTAATTTTCCCCAAGCAGCCCTTACAGTGCTGTACTTTGCATTGGTAGCAAGAAAGGTGTTGATAGTAAAACTGTTTTAGCTACTGGTGGGGATCCCTGGCACAGCATCAATGCTGCCTCTCTAAAATTCTGTCCCTCACCAGTAGGCTTGGAGCGGGCAAGATCCTTGGAGAGGACAAACCCAGGCCAACTGAACAAGTTAACCAAAGGGATATTTCAAACCACATGACACCAGCTCAGATATAAAAGCTAAGAAGGAGGAAGCAAGGAGCTTTTGTTATTTGCAGTGTTAACATTCCAGAGCAACCACTACACAGCCAGAAGTCCTGTTTCCTGGGAAGTGGCCAAACAGTACTTGTCAATGGAAAGTGAAGGAATTTTTTTCCTCTTTGTTTGTGAAAATGCAGCCTTTAGCTTTTGCTTTAGTAAACTACTTATCTCAACCAATGAGCTGTCTTCCACCTTCATCTCCCCTGTCCAGCTGAGAAAGAGGAATGGTAGAGAGGCTTGGTGAGCATCTGGCATACAGCCAAGGTCAACATCACACATCAAGCCACTTCATGTGGCAGCAGGTTTTCATTTCTGCCAGAAGAAAGAACAAAGTCATCTAACCAAAGTCAATGGTTGAGTATCTTGCTATGGAGTAATAATGACTGAGTAACTTAGCAAATAAGTTATTACATTGTACCTGAAAACAAATAGGAAACCACTGCACTTATCACATCAGTAAAGTTGTATCTACTACATTACTAGACCAAAAATGTGTAATAATCCAGAACGGTGAGAGGGTGATATACTGTTGCACTTTGCAGTCGAAAAAAGGAGTTGTAGTGCCCTAGTGACACTGAAGATTATTTACAACCATATACTAAATACCTATGGAAAAATAGTTGAGTGCTGATACACAGGTATTTAAGAAAAAAAGGCCCACAACTAATACTTCCTTCTTGAGTGATTGACTGACTATGGAATTCAGTTTGATGAAAAATATTAGGTGACAAGATGAAAAGTATAGGTGACAAGTATGATTCAAAGTAGGTCCAAAAAGCAAGAAGCACAATTGATTTATTTCACACTGCACAGCTTCAGTTTTTAAAATTGTTCTCCTTAGTAAAACAAATCAGTATAATCAATAAATACCTTTCAGCTGGCCACAGGAAAGTCCTGATAAATACAGAGATTGTTTAAATATGATTTTATTTTTCTTGGGATTCCAATCAGATATGACTGTAAGTAACAGCATATGTCTGTGAATCAGACAAAGACCCTCTTCTGCCATTGGAACAGAGCTGCTCTTCCAAAATTTTGTGTCAGCTTTTTTCAGGACAGAAAAACCTTTGAGTTATTTAAAAACAGAATGATTAATACAGATGCCACAAGTACTGGACGTAGAACAAACTAACTTCCAATTTTTGTTGTGGTGATACTCCTGTGATGCTAAGGTGCTAAGTTGTCCATTTTTTTGTCAGCATTGCAGAAGCTGATGACTTTGTTAATAATATATATTTATATTATCTATGTATTTATATAGTATATATGCTATTATCTTATGGTGTGTGCTTTAGCACTATATATTGATAAAACTAAACCAAGATTTAATAGTGAGGATAAGTCAAATGGTTCCCACTTATATAATCTTTTTGTAAAACATATGAATTAGAAAAACATGTTTGACGTATGAATCAGGCATTCAAAGAAGCAATTATGAATGTGATTTGGTAAAATCAAGATACTTGCTATTTCACCATCAGAATACTAGAACCAGTAAAGACTACTAGAACTATAAGAACAGTTGTGATACTTGGTCATAATTGTTCCTCTTTCTTTGTCTTCTGCGAGGCATTAATCTTGGAATATCTTTGTGTGATAAGAAGACAATGAACTACAAGAAACAGACTGTGTTAACATACACTTTAAATATACATGTGGACATGATTAGGACAAGTTTGGGTTCAGAAATTAAAACTCATTATCACTTTAGATGAAATTGATTGGTTAGTTGCATACAGTAGTTAATCCCAAAAGGATTACTTCATCATCATTAAAGTACCATGAGCCATTCTTTTTCAGAAAACCTATTAAGAATATTTTTATCTTTGTGCTTACGTATATGATATTCCCTCTAGAAAATATCATCTTGCATTTTCTATTACTGTTATTTCTTTTAACTTCTGCAGCATAATATCTATGTATACACAACCTCCTGAAGTATATGTTAAGTCAATCAATTACTAATTACAGAGTGAGTTAGATGGCATTTAAGATATATCAGTTCTTGTCTGTTTAATTCTGTGAAGCTTATTGGTAAAACATACATAATAAAAACACTTTGTAAATAATTGTATAAATGTATTCCTTCATTTCTTCCTCTTTTGCTTTTTTTCACCTGCAATCTAGTTTGCTGATAAAAATAGCAGATTCATAGTTTGTAATTATACTACCTTTGTTTGCCAAGCAGAAGAAAGACATTCTTGCCAGTTCTAATGTGTCTTGCAGTACTTTGGAAAGCATAAGATTGATGACCTTGAAATCCGACCTTTTCTGCCACCAAAGGAAGGGGGTGGTGAGAAGAGGCGGAATTTGAAATTCTCCACATTCCTTTACAAGAGTTAAATCACAATACATTGGAAAACAAGGCTTTAAAGGACCAGCTCAAAGCCTTTTAATAAGGCCATTGAACTTTGCCTAAAGCCAAGAAAAACACAAAAATTGAGCAACATTACATAACAGAGACTTGGTTAAGTAGTGCTGCCCATATGCACCTGGGACCATTGAAAGTTAAGGAGCTATTGAAAAGATAATGGAAGGAAAATGTACAAGTTATTTCAGTCCTTTGATTTTCCATTAAATATTTTCACTCTGTAATCTCCAAAATTTCATAGTTCATAAATGGTAAATTAACGAACTCACACAATTGGAAATTTTTTTTCTCTTAAATATCCACAAGGCTTCCTTGCAAACAATAGCATGTCCATCATTAGCTGTCCTTTGTATTGCTGAAATTTGTTGTATTAAAGGGCTAATCACCATTTATGCTCCTGTTTTGTTTCTCCACAGCGGATTTTCAGACAATCACAGATTTACTGCAACACCGATTTTGACTGCAAAATGAACTAAGGCTGCCTTCCTAAATCACCCCCAGCCCAACATAACAGGATCACTCACTGTACAGAAAGGCTGGGCTGCACCATTGTTCTATAGGCCAGAAGTGCAGGCCAGTTTGTGTAGGCCATTTTCATTAGCTAATAATAAGCCCTTAGCCTAATAGAGAGATACTTAATCTTCAAAAGTTCTCAAACTTTTGGAAGTCAGATGAAAAGATTTCTCATTCAAATATTTTGTTGACTATAGAAAATTCTGTGCATAATGTCATGAAGGTTATACAATATCTCTAATCCTGTTCATAGGGGGGATGGTGTCTATAAAGATATTTTTTTTAAATATCAAAGCAGCAGGCGGAGATAGTGAACATCATGCCTATGAATATTTTTGATTAAGGAGAGTTGGGTAAATTATACCTACTTTTCATCACAGCTTTTCATGGTGGGTTGTTTTGGGGTTTCTTAAATGCCTAGGTTGTCTTCTTCTATGGTATATGCAGTAAAGATAGGGTCTGGTGGGGGAGACTTTGGGGGAGGGAGTAATTTTCTCTATAATCCTTGTTATTATATCAAAAGTGATAGTTGAGGACTAAGAGCTGAAACAATATTTTATGAAAGTATCATGTTGAAGTTTTTGCAGGTTTCAAAATATTTAAATATGTAAATTTCAATGAAGAGACTTCAGATTTTTTGATAGCCTAATGATTTTAAGCATCTCATTTCTAGTCAAACACTGACAAAAGATGTTCAGATTGCAGTGTGAGATGGTTTCTATGGTTACAGTTGTTTCCTAGCATTTTAGTGACATCTTTTGTGAGCATTGGCTGCTTCACTTATTTGTCACTAATGTATGTGTAGAACTATAGTTAATAGCCTTGGGCGGACAATTTTTTTTTCTCTGAATGGTGGTATTGTTTTTTAGCAGCATTTTTCAATAAGGTGACAATGCACTAGAATACTAATGGTATGTATGGTATTTTAAGATGTCAAGTTTTCAATAAAATGGTAATGAAAATTTTGCATTTCATTTAATAGCTAAATATTCATGAATTTTTCACAGCATGATCAAGTGAGCAAAAAAATAAAGGAACCGTATAATGTGTAATACTAAACATCATAAATTTAACTTCTTTTTATAGAATTTACTCAAGACTTTTTAATAGGTAGCTCTTTATAGATTTAAAACAGCTGTAATAAAAGTATATGAAACTGGAACTTTAAATTAATTTAAGTCTTTTATATATATCTTGTTTATGTTGCAATATGAATGAAACATACATTATGAATAATATTCTACATATGCAGAAAAACTGTTATGACTAAAGACTGAGCATTTATGTGTGATAAATGAGGCTACACAAATATATATTCAGATGAAAAGATCACTAAGTTTGTGACATCTTTGCTAAAAATATTTTTATTTATTTCAATTTATTTAATCACAGTGTTAAACTGTGTTCAGCTAAGAAGAAATGGGGTGCAGCATTATAATTTGTAGAGTATAGAGCTATCAATTGCTCAGCATATTACAAGTTCAGTTCTGTTTCTGTGTTAGACAGAAGGAGTTTACTGTTGTCTTTAACAGAAGCAGAATTAGGCTATCAGGTGAGTTAATTCCTATAAATTGTTGGTGCCAGTAACCATATGTGTAGTGATTTATGACATGATCCCCCCTATTTAGTCTGTACTTACAAAGCTCTCTTTTGCTGAAATGGAGTCTGTGCACTCTGTGCCGGGCATTTTTTGTCAGCCAAGTCAGTATTTTAAATGTAGATTTTTAAAATGCAAGTATGAAATGCATTATTCAGTAGCAACACTGGGCTAAGTGTTGTTTCTTCTCTGCATATGAGGAAGCTTCATATGGATTCAGTTCCAAACCATGAGAACCTGTACCATACAGTATCATCAATTCTATCACTTGCACAATTGCAAGGC
Source organism: Dicaeum eximium (assembly GCA_013396995.1). Taxonomy (NCBI): domain Eukaryota; kingdom Metazoa; phylum Chordata; class Aves; order Passeriformes; family Dicaeidae; genus Dicaeum; species Dicaeum eximium. Next base: position 3,202,989 of record VWZP01010904.1, on the reverse strand, counting down.
ATATTTTTCCTCATCTCTAATTTTTTTTTTTTCAGTCTGGTATGTTATTACAAGTTATTCTTCAAATTATTCTACATATCTTCTCCTAAAAAATAGTACAAGCATATTTATATGCAGCATCATATCTCCCAAAAGACTTGCTTAGAATCATGCTTAGACATGAATCTTGCTTAGACACGCTCTAGAGCAATGGAATATATAGTTAGTTTGCTCCATTAACAGCCTCTTGGCTGGGCTGACTTCAAGACCTACAGCAAATTACACGATGCAAATTGCTGGGAAAACATAGGCAAAATCAAAGCAAGGGACAGAGAGATCTACTATACATGCATGGATGTGATAAAGTGCATTCTCTGCATAGAGAAGCACTAATGCTGTGGAAAGCATTCCACATTCTCATTTCATGACAGTCAAGACAGCTAAAGGGCCACAAAAAGCCAAAAGCCTCCAGTTACCTGGTGATTACTTCTGAAGAAACTGTTTGCTCTAAGCTACCCTCCTGACTCTCATAATATGCAGCTGAACTGAATTCTTTACAAATATATGGCCTGTGATCACAATGAAAAAATTTTATTTTGCTTTTAATATGCCTGAATAAAGATGAGAGTAGAAAAATCAAACCTTTAATCTAATTTAGATCCTGGCTTCCTTCCTGACCTTTGGAAAATTGTTAAATTTTTCACCTTATAGGGTTTTTGCATATATATTTAGTCTCTTTTTCCGGTCTCATTTTAGGGAACTGTTATTTATTAAGATGGCTAATTGACTGAGGCTTTGATTTGAGTGGTAGAATTATCCAAAGGTCTCTTGCTAATTTGCTTCTAATAGCAACTGTTTGAGGTTTAGCAGTAACACAATTAGATCACATGCCCATCAAATATGTCTACTTGAGTGACTCACATACCCTTAACAGAGGAACCAATTTCAGTACTTACAGATAAGATTGGCTATATATAAGTTTTCTTCCTTATAATTTATGCATCAGTATGCCAGCTTAACCCAGAGCAATGGCTTATGCCAATTTAAAAGAAGGACTAATATATTAAGAGGTTTTTAATATAATCACCATCTGATAACTAGACCTTCTAATTTTTAACAAAAATGGAGTAAGAAAGGTTCTCAATGATGATACCTGCAGGGAAGAAAGCTCGCTTCGTATAAGCTGTAAAAGCCAGATGTTCATGAGTATTGAGTCCTTTAATACTCTATGTAGACCTGTCTACAGATAGAATTTTGATTTCCTGGTTTGCATGCAAAAGGAATTGACTAAACACAATAGAATACCCAAACTAATGTCACAGAATTATTGGCTGAGTGATTTTGGATTTGATATATATTCCTCATTAACCCTTTCATTTAAAGATCCTTTTGTTCACAAGTTTTATCTCAGACTAGAAGCAAAATGCACCATTATTGCTGGAACAGTTCAGTTCACTGTTAACTACTCAACAATTTGGGTAATCAGATAGAAGCATGGGAAGAAACTTAAAATCTAGAAGGAAATTCAGTGTAACTGGGAAACAAGTGCATGGTATTTGGGTATAAGATATGCCCACTTTCATTGGTGGAAGCTTAGGTATAATCTGTCAATCATGTCAGTAGNAAAAAAAAAAAAAAAGTTTGGCTTTTAAGAGTGCTTTACAAAGTGTAAAAACCTAAAATGAAAAATCCACCTTCCAGCAGAGGCGGCAGTGTTTTGGATTCTTACATTAACATAGCAAAGGCTATAATCAGATGTAAGTTTCTATCTGCAGTTCAAGGCATCTTTTAGAAAACAAGAGATAATGGCCCATTATTGTATTGAGCATACTGCATTGTATCACTAAGCAGAAAAGCAATATGAGGTTTTTGACTAAGTAATCCCTCAGCAAGATACATATTGTCAAAACGTCCCTGGAAGCATTTCTTCTGTAGAAGGATATGCATATTGATGAAGTGTATGCTGACAATATATTATTTGTGGACCTGAGAATAAATTTAAACAAATGTATAACCTTTTCTTTTCTACAGTGCTGAAAGCTATCTCAGTCCTTTGTATCCAGATTGTACTGAGAGTGCCATACTTAGGACATCTCTTGCTGCAGTAGTTCATAGGATGTCATGGTTGTTCTCTCAATTTACCAAATGTTGAGTACAGTAAGGTGCAGTGATAAGCCTTGCAGTGATTTTTTTTTAATGCCTCAGTGCACAGCCTGCCCCTAAGCTGACACATCATATATTCTGGAGACATAGCCTAACACATGCCACTACATGGGTTCTTTTCAGGTGTTTTTCTTCTGCGTATTCTTCCCAGGAATACAGTGAAATACATGTAAAAAAGATGAAGACAAGCTTCTGTTAAAATTGAAAAACATTGCCCCATCCATGCTGGTTTTTGGAGAGACAGAAATCTTTCTTCAGAATTTATGTTAAGCTTCACACCACACAAAGGAGTATTTTGTCTCTGGGAAGTACAACCTGCTGCTCTAGTTCATTATACTTATTAGAAGGAGCAGGTGCTACGTGGTGGCACTTAAAAATCAAAGAATCCCCAAACTGCTGAAGCTGCACTTTTTAAACAGTTTGTTGTTTGTTTTCTATGGTTTCAGAGGTGTGTGGGACGTCCCAGCACAGCACCTGTGGGACACGGACACGAAGAGTCACAGGTGGCAGGGCCCAGACCACAGTGGCAGAGTGGGCAGCCAGAGCCTGGCCACGTCTGCTGACAAGGCAGGTGCCAGGCCAAGCCAGGATGGCAACCCACAGGTCAGGGTGAGGGCTGGCAAGGCTGACCAGGGTCAGGTACCAGCAGTGAGCACACAGACCCACATTTGAACAGTGCCTCTGGGCCCACGGGAGCAGGTTTGGGTGGAGGAGGCAGAGGAGTCTCCTCAGGGCCATCAAGACTTGTCAGTGCACTCAGGGTGCTGCAGAGGCTGCTTCTCTTCCTATGTGTGCTGGGGCAGCTTCCAGAAGGGTACTACATCACATGCTGGTCCCTAGGTAAAGGGAACATGCAGACTGCTCTCTTAAAGGCTAAAAACAATGCTTAAATTGCACATCATCTCAGGAAAAAATTAGGATATCTGATGTACACAGTGTAATATTGAACATTTGAGTGATCTGTGTACATGAAGCCCCACATCTTCCATGACACACAATGTTCTGCAACCTCCACAATTGTATTACAGCAATATCAGTCACAGCAGTACTAGGCATGAACTCTGTGCTATACAAATGTGAAGAAAAAAGTGTAGTTATCTTCCAAAATATTTTCCCACTCTTATTTAAGTAATTGCATTTTAATTGTAGACTTTTTTTTTAATCTGTATTTCTTTATGCATACGGTTTGTTTTTTTAAGAACAGAAGTTGGGTTTATCCAGTGTGCTTTCCTATTCAGAAATACTATCTTGTGTTTTATCAATGTTTATGATGGTAACTATTGTACCGCCAAAGCTGCTGGTAAAAAGTGTATGAAATTTTGTAAGATGTAAGTGAGCATACCAAAAAATGATTGGAGATTAGTTAAAAAATCTTGGAATAATCCCTGGAAAATCATGGAATCTTTCTAGAAAATTTCCTTCCTTGAATGTGCTCCAAGTCCTGTTTCTGCCAAGGATTTTTTACAAGACAGCTATCTACTAATGGAGACGCCCTCCACGATGCTGTGCCTGCTACTGACAGCTAAGGGTTTGTTTTTTCCTATTCACTATTCATAGTACATTTTGAATTGTTTTTGTGCCCATGAAACTGAAGACTAACAGTCTCTGGAGCCAAGCACAGTCTCTTTGTTGGGTAGAAATAACGCCTACAGGAGAGGATGGATGTGCTCAGCGTCCCAGCAAGTGGCTTGAGATGAAGTGATATTGGCAGGATTCAAACTGAAATTATTACAAAACATGAATGCCACATGTGCAACTGCTGCCTGGCTGTTTCTGTGCTTCTATCCTTTTGTTAAAAAATGTTATCTTAAAAAAATACTATTGACCTTGATCTTGTGCCATTGCTGTCGGAAAATTGCAGGGTCTTACGGATCCCAGGATCAAAGGGGAGAATGAATGTTCTGCCAAACATGAAGCTTTTGTAATGACAGTGTAATGTATTGCTTCTACAGAACAAGCCTTCTGTTTAGCTTGTCTTGTAAACTAGCCTTACCTAGAAGCTTAGTGACATGCTGTCTTCTTCCCAAAACAATCTGAGAAACTATTAACAGCAGTTACTACCCAAGTCTGTCAGTTATTAATAGCAGGTTGGCATATTTTCAGTTTTACTCATTTGGGTTGTGCTACTACAAAGTTATATGGGATTTTCTTTAGGTTAGACAATCCCACTAGATATTGTGATAGTAAAATGAAGAGAAGTACTGTCTCGAGAAAGTTGCAGGCAGGCTTCCTCAATTCTGCCAATACTTCTCAATACTAGTATTGCTAGGATAATTCTGCTATCCTTTTTTGTCAGTTCCAGGTTTCTCAACAAGAACTCATGCCAACTGAATAGTGGGTTTGTGATAAGAACTTTTGGAAATTAGTATGAGATAATTTTCACCTTAGAAAGAATTTGAATCTTCAAAGTTTCAAAGTATGATGTTGGTACCCACATCATCTCTTGTTCCCCCTTTGTGGAAGAATGCCAGGTTCTTCTACCATGACCTTCATTCCTCCCAGTATTATATGCTACTTTACTTTTATTAGCACAAGAATAAGATCATTACAGGCATGTTAATCAGGGAGCCATGAAAGTTAAGTTAAAGGCTTGACTTCACCAGAAATTTTTTAGTAGCAGTATAGATGAGAGACAATGAAAATATCTTAGTAATTATACTATGGTCTGAAATTAAAGCAAGGACATTTCCAAAGTCCCAGTTGCATTCCTTGACCTAATGCATCGGATTCATTTCTGAACTGACACCATTATTGAGGCCCAATTGCATTTTTTAATCCCAATACTCTTTAGGAGAAAGAACAGCTACCATTATGTCTTTGGTAATCTTGCCCATTTTGGAATTACTGCCTATGGATCCTTTTAAAATCTCAGTTATAACAATATATTTGATCCTTTAATAAATTCACTGTTCTAGGACAAGCCTGGTAATTGTTCCAAGAAATGCATTTTCTTGGCAATACTCCAGAAAGCCAAGCATTTGGTACTTGGCCTCTCAGCCCAAACCATTTAACATCCTACCCCTTTTAATATAGCAATACCTTTCCCCAGATGTTTGAGCACTGAAACTCTGTTATTGAATTTGATTTCACTTTAAGTTCCTCCACTACTTTTGTTCCTAATAATGCTTAGCCTTTTCTCTCTGAAGATGTCTTCTCTCCTAGTACATCCTTTTTTGAGTTGTGCCTTTCTCAAAGGTACTAGATGGAATCATTTTGGTAGCCAGATTCCCTTTAATACTTTCTTTCCATTTCTTGGCTTATGTAAAATATAGCCAGCCTCAGTCTTTAGTGTAGTGCCACACAGGCACTGTACCCAGTGACTGTCTAGCAATGGTTCATAGAATCTGAAGAAGTTAAATTTTTGTGACTCTAGCCCTTCTATATCAGCTGAACCAATACAACAGTGTATTGCCTTGATTCATAATCACCAAAATTCCAGATGAGTTGTAGTCTGTCAATTTTCAAATGCTACAGAGTCTTTAAATGAATGCAAAAAAGTTTGGGGCTTTAGTCTGCCATTTACAGGGGAAAATATAGACAGCATTACTGATATCACCACCAAAAATCTAGGGTAGCATTTTTAAAGTTTATTCTTCGGTAGTGTGAGAATGTGTTTTCTTTATTTTTAAATCCTGTTCTTGAAGCAATGAATTTTTATTAAACCAATTTGGCTTTTATATAGGATAAAGAACTGAGGATCATGTTTTGTCTATTCCTCTAAAATTTACAGGCACTTTACAAACAAATGTTGAAAATAAAAGTTAGAACACTGTTGGGTTTCCAGCTGCTGTTTGATGATTGTCCTAACTTTTCTTCATCTGTAGAGACTGTTACCAATCTAGAGCAAATCTATACAGATATGTTGGAGGTTTATAGTTTTCTTCATGTGTCAAACCTGCTTTTGATTAATTTTGTTTGCATATTTCTGAAAACTATGTATAGAGGGAAATTTGGTCAAGCTTTCTGTTGGAAATTTTTGTTAGTAACAACCTTTGTTTGTCTTCTTTTCTTCTAATAGATTAATTTGGAATTGCTTTATTGCAATTTTTCATTTTAAAAATTATAATCAGAAATATAATGGAGTCTGTTACTCCCTTGGACTTTAATAGTAACCATACATTCAGTCTTTGATATATATCCACATGATTCTAAGTTTTGACTATAGTTATAAGCTTGCAGTTTCATGTGACTCAATTACCTGCGTTATAATAGGATATTTTGCATTCTAATATTGCAGTATACCTAAGGGTAGTTCCTATTTCTTCATAGCTCTTGCTAAATTGTGTTCGTGACTCTGCTTCATTCCCTTTAATTTCATCTCTACTGATGATACAGAAAATGACTCAGAGTCCACCACCAACATTTTTCAAATTGAAACCAAAGATAATTTACATGATTGACAATACAAGTACAATGTGATTTTAAATGTTTTCTGTAAAGTGCTTGTAAAGAGATGCAATAGAACAGTGCAAGCAAAGTGCAAAGGCAGATGTTTGAAGGTATTTTACTACAGATTCCATTTTAAATTATATATACAATATATATCATGACTGCAACACAGGTGTGATTTAAAAGAGCAGTTTGGAACAGTCATATGAGGCTGAAGAGGAAAATCGTTGTATCTCTTTAGGAATGAATTCACAGTTAATTTTCAGGAAGAAGGTGAGGAGACTTCCACAGTTACATTTACATCAAATCTGAAGACAACAAGAAATAATAACTTTCATTTCTGTGGACTTTTTCAAAGTGTTTTTATTGAATAATTTTCAATTTTTTAACAGGTGATGAGAAGAAGTGCTTATTATGGTCGCACATATGTTAAATCAATTTTACCCAGGGGGATAAGCTCCTGTAGTTCATTTCACAGTGGGAACAGTGAAAGGACAAAGGGCCTATTTGATGTTGATATGAGATTGATTATTTCAGAGTTAGTCATCTGCAGCCTAGAGAATATAGAATAAAAAATAAATTTACATAATTTGGACTATTAAATTCTGTGCATTTCAAAGAGTCTATAATCTAATTTCCAATCCCCTTTACAGAAATTTACCAAAGGACAGCTATTTCTGGTATGACACAGCTTTAAAATCTGCAGCAGCTATAGCCCATTTTTAATCATCATTTCTGTTTTGAGTTTTCAGTAACTGTTAAAGGTAATGTTTCCTGTATCAGGGGAGATTCCAAAAGAGCAACTTGTAAGAAAAATAATTTTATGTCCATAGAGAGCTGTCTATTGTCAGAGCAGTCTTTCTTTTTTCTTTCTACTCACTGAGCTGAGGAGGTGAACATTTGTAAGATCACTAAATGCTACTTTTCATGCAAATAGCTGATTGCTGCCAAATCAGAATTATGGAATGCAAAGCTGGCAGAGAAGTTGTGACATGTCCATGCCTGCACATATTAAAAAATTCAACTGGAAATTTACCTTAGAATTTGGCTCTGACTTCAAAGTTGACCCTACTTTGCACAGAAGACTGGAATACAAGACCTCCACAGATACCTCCCAACCTGGGTTATTCTAAGATTCAGAGTCTGCATGATTTCTATGGAATGAGACAACTTCTGACAAAATAATCTCAAAAAATTCTCAAATTTCTTGTTCAAAATTTTTAACTAGTTCTGTGCACAAACTTTGGGTGACAATAGCTGTATAATGCATAATACTCAGTAATAAATTAATTTTCTTGATTTCTGATTAATATGTCATATCAGCATTACAGTACACCTAATTTTCAGAAACATTTTTTCCTACCTTATGATCAAGTTTAAGATTTTATAATCTTGTAGCCCAATAAGGGGTAGATGAAAGTTCTTGCTAATTTCTAAATCTTGTTTAGTTGATTGTAAAGTGGCTTTATGATGAGGTTCCTTTCAGATATAAGCTGTGCCAAGAAGGTTTTACACCGTGTATCTAGAATACCTACATATTCACAGAAAATATGCCCATTAGGAAAACAAATAGAGATAAACCAAATTCATGTTTAAATGTGGGTAAATGTTATCAAGCATGTATGATCTGCTTACCTTTGTGTCAGTGAAGACTTGCCTTAATATTCCCAGAAAGATGTTAATTCTAGCTGTTGATAATAGATATAATATAGATGACTGGTTATCACAAAGATGACATTTTATCAGAGAATAGGAGTTACAAATAGCTCTATTATACTGGAACATTGGTTTGTTTTTAGCTGGCACTTCCCTCTAAGACACTTACGTTGCTAAATTCAAGATTAGGGTCACTGAGTGACAGCTTGAATTTTAAATAAAATTTTATAAATGAAAACAAAATTTTTTTTGTGTTTTCTTCAGAAAAGTTCTTAAGGCTTTGTCCAAACAGCATTGAAATTCAAGACAAGCTGTTACTGACATCGTCTTAAACTGTGAGCATGGATTCTATTTTTCTTGAGCAATATGACTAATTTTTCAATAGCTCAGATTACAGAGCCAGAAACTGGAGTCTATTTGCATATTGTACAGAGTAGCCATATATTGTTCTTCAAAACAGTTAGAAATCTATGGATTACTCCATAGTGTATTTCAGTACAGCTCCTCAAAATTTAGGTCAGAGTTTGAACTGGTGTCTGCAGAACTTTTCTCATGGTGATGGAAGGTCTGTGAAAGCTGATGCATAGATTACTGCACTTTTTTCTTGGCAGAGAAAGATCTGTCTTCTTCTACTCCAGAGCAGCCGCTTTGAAATTTACCATATTTTGATTTTAACCTTCTTCTCTATCTGCATAGTAGGAATTTTTTCAACAAAATTGCATGCTTTGGAAATACAGCTCACTTAATTGAGCAATCTTCAGTTTATATTGTTGAAAGAATTTTTCAACTTAGTGTGTCAGTGTTTTCTACTAAACAGTTTTCAGAAAGGACAAATTTTTTATTGGGTTGTTTTTTTTTTTTTCTTTTTAAACTGAGGTGCTATATTACAAAACACAGCAGGTCTCAGAACCTGAAATTCTCAGGAATGGGAACTGTGACAAGAACTCTTCTAAATGTATTTTAGTAAATCATCCAATTTAATTTATTTTTACCTCTGTATTGATTTCATTTATTTTTACCACTGTATTTCAGTGCAAAATTTTTCATACAATCACTGAATCATAAAATATTCTCAGTTGGAAAGGACCCAAAAAGATCATCAAGTCCGACTCTTGGCCCTGCACAGGACACCCCAAGAGTCACAGCCTGTGCCTGAGAGCACTGTCCAAACACTTCTTGAACTCTGCCAGGCTGGCGCTGTGACCCCTTCCCTGGGGTTCCTGTTTCAGTGCCCAAACACCCTCTGGGGGAAGAATCTTATGCTGGTATCCAAGTAAACCTCCTCTGAAACAGCTTCATGCCATTCCCTTGGGCCATCACCAGTCTCCAAAGAGAAGAGATCAGTGCCTTTCAGGTGGAGTTGTAGTAGGAAAGACTTTAGGAAGCAGGTAACTCTATTTTTTTTAAATCTTATTTGCTGAAATAGCTGAGTTTATGAAAGCTGCTGTAATTGTAATGTTTTTGTCCACTTAGTGGAAAAAGTCTGTAAAAAGTCTGACATTTTCTGTAGTATATTATTACTATTCACCATGCAGATCCAGTAAATTTGTTGTTACAGGACTATTCCAGAATTCACTGATAATGCTGGTAAAAGATCAGAAAAGAGGACTTAATCATGTATTTAAAGAAACCTCTCAGCAAATAATTTCATGGTCTCTAAAAGCAGCACAAAAGAAAAAGAAAAACAAAAATAATAAATATCAACTAATTTGGAAGTTTTTCTATGAAAGTTGGCATCAAGTTTTGGGAGTTTCCAGTGAAGAATTAATACTGTGAAGAATTGTGCTTTGAAAATCTGTATGATGTATCACTCTTCATGTTACAAAATAGTGTTTTATCATATACATAAATTCCACATGCCAATTTATTCTTGCAGTTTTGACTAACCTACACAATCAGAAGGTGAAAAGGTTTTTGTCAAATGGTGGCCAGTTTACTTCATGGGATTTTTTTTTTTTGGTCATTTCCAGATAACACACAGTATAATATGCTATTGAAACGTGATAGTCGATGGTTGATTAAAGTATTTTTACATATGCTTTTTATTTTTTGACTCATCCATATGATTTTTTCTATTCTTCTCTGTGATGGCATGCAATCAATGACGTGATTTTTAAGCAGTGTCATCTGATAAGTAAAAGATGGCTAATGTCACCCATTCTGGGCCAATCAGAAAGAAGAAACATGGTAAACTCTATTACCTCCACTTACTCTCTGCTATATGGAATGAGTATATATATATATAT